>JAEMOT010003053.1:242311-333027 GCA_019297695.1 Apostasia ramifera | reverse complement strand
CTTCACATCTTATATATTAGTAAATTAAATTTCTATATATATTTATACTTATACTAAATATAACTTTATATATTATCTATACATTTATATATTACTCTTACTTATTTTTTTGCAGGTGCCACTTTAAAATTGCTCAATTGCTCAATTGCTCATGCTGAAAAGATTTGCTTGAACACTTTTGCTTGAACGCTCTTGCTTAAGAATAATAAAAGCCTCACAATAATAAGTAGCTTTAAAAGTACTTAATTTTTTTTAATATATATATTAATCAAATTTTAAAATTATAATTACACCTAATTCACCCCCCCTCTTGGGTGTGCAAGTGGACCAACACTTTCTGCTATAAGGTGATGCCTTTCGGCTTGAAGAACGCGGGTGCGACCTATCAATGCATGATCGATACCGTATTCAAGAAGCAGAAGGGGCAGAACGTAGAAGCATACGTCGACGACGTATTGATCAAGAGCAAGTGTGTGAAGCAGCACATCGAAGACCTCCGCGAGACGCTTAACACTTGCCGAACTTACAACATCAAGCTCAACCCTCTCAAGAGCATTTTCGGTTCGGCATACGGCAAGTTCCTAGGGCATATGGAGTCGACCAGAGGCATTGAAGTGAACCCTGAGAAAATACATGCCATACAAGAGATGGTACCACCTCAAACAATTGAGGATATACAAAAATTGAACGGAAGGGTCACGGCACTTAGCCAGTTTATATCGAAATTCGGCGAACGCTGCCTCCCTTTCTTCAAGATCCTTCAAGGCGAACACCAGACGTGGAATGAGGACTGCGGGAAGGCTTTCCAGTCATTGAAAGAGTACTTGCTGTCACCGCCACTGCTCTCCGCCCCAATCCAAGACGAAGACCTCCTCCTCTACCTCAGCGCTACCGACAGCTCGATGTCAGCAGTACTTGTTCGAGAATAGGCTGGCCGACAGCACCCGATCCACTATATCAGCCACGTCCTTCACGGCGCCGAAGTGAGGTATCCTCTCCTCGAAAAACTCTCTTTTGCGCTGATCTCTGCCGCCCGCAGGTTACGTCATTACTTCCAAGCTCACCCCGTCAAGGTGATGACGGACCAGCCCCTCCGGAGAATACTCCACTCCCCTGAAATCTCTAGAAGGCTGCAGAAGTGGGCCGTGGAGCTCTCCGAGTTTGACATCGATTTCCTCCCACGGACAGCAACGAAGAGCCAGGCGCTCGTCGACTTCGTCGCCGAACTGACAACAGCCGAACAGCCTGAACTTCCAGAGAAGCCGCAGCCTTGGATCCTCCATGTGGATGGAGCCTCCGGCGAACGCGTCCAAGGAGTCGGTGTAGTCCTCACCAGTCCCTGGGGAATTAGACTTCAGAGATTAGGGAAGATACACTTCCCCGTCACGAACAATCAAGCCGATTATGAGGCCCTCATTGCCGGGATCAAATTCGCCAAGGGACTCGGAGCGCGACACCTCCATATCTACAGCGACTCCAAACTCATGGTGAACCAGCTAATAGGATCCTACCAGACGAAGGACGAAGTGCTCAAGAGGTATTCCCAGCTAGCCAAAACTCTCCTCCAACACTTCGCCCAAGCTTCCCTGTTTCACATCCCCCGCGAGATGAATTCGCTAGCGAACGAGCTTGCCAAAGAAGAAAAGGGCGGCACACTTAGCATCCTGTTCCCCGCCTTCGAAGATCCTGAAATTTTCGACATCGACTCCAGCCCCAGAAGCTGGATGGATAGCACCCGGCATTACCTCCAAACAGGCGAGCTCCCAGACGACAGGCATAAGGCTCGCAGGCTCTGGGTGAAAGCCGCTAGATATATCTTATCCCATGGTCAATTGTTTAGAAGATGCTATTGCTTGCCCCTGGCGAAATGCATCCGCGAAGAGGAATCGAGGACCATACTTGAACGGATCCACGCTGGAGACTGCGGAACCCATGCCGCGGGATGGAACCTCGCCCTGCAAGTCCTACGCCAGGGATATTACTGGCCGAACCTCCAGAAGGATGCCAGGGAAGTCAGTCAAAATGCCCCCAATGTCAGATCTACTCGAACATTCCTAGGCAACCGGTGGCTCCGCTACACCCCATAACCAGCTCTTGGCCCTTTTCGATGTGGGGCCTCGACTTTTTGGGACTATTCCCGAAATCTGGAAGGAACCTGCGCCACATGTTGCTGGCAACGGACTACTTCTTGAAATGGGTGAGGCGAAGGCGATGGCACAGCCAACGGGCGCGGGTGTCTGGAACTTCATATGGAGACAGCTCGTATGCAGGTTCGGCGTCCCCCTCTCCTTAATCTGCGACAATGGGACCGCCTTCACCAGCCGAGCCGTCCGAAATCTATTCTCCGATAACGGTATCAACCTGAGCTTCGCATCAGTTCGACACCCGCAATCGAATGGCCAGGCAGAGGCGTCGAACAAAAACTTCCTCAACACCCTAAGAAAGCGGATTGACAAGATTGGCTCGTCATGGGCAGCCGAGCTCCCGACGGCTAACTGGGGGCTCAACTGTACGCCGATAGCGGCAACGTGTCAAACGCCTTTCTCGCTTGTTTTCGGGGGAGAAGCTCTCATCCCAGTCGAGTTAGACATCTACTCCCCCTGGGTCGAACACACCAGCAACTTCGACCCACTCGCTCTTCTTGGATGACAAAAACAAAATGAGTGTGCAAGGAGACTCGAGCTTGACCTCCTCGAAGAAGACAGGGAACTGGCAGCTTTTCGACAAGCAGAACACAAACGAAGGATCGAAAAGTACTACAACAGGCACGTACATAGAAGACCATTCTAACAAGGCGACCTGGTCTTGAAATTAAAAAATACTGCTGCCGAGACATGACATCAGGCAAGCTCAACTCTAACTGGGAAGGTCCTTTCATCATCCGCAACGTGCTCGGCCCGAACACCTACAAACTATCAAGGCATGACGGGACTCTCCTGCCAAGGACCTGGAGCGGCAATGACATCAGAAAATTCTATTCATAAAGCACTTGTAAATCGCACATTGTTTTATGAAGACAAGTCTTTCGGCGATTGGCAGTCAAGGGCACTCCTCTTCTTGAAGTCCCAGGCCTAAAATCCTAACTTAGCGCCAAGGCGATTGGCAGTCAAGGGCGCTCCCCTTCTCGAAGTCCCAGGCCTAAAATCCTAACTTAGCGCCAAGGCGATTGGCAGTCAAGGGCACTCCCCTTCTCGAAGTCCCAGGGCTAAAATCCTAACTTAGCAGCAAGGTGACTGGCAGTCAAGGGCACTCCCCTTCTCGAAGTCCCAGGCCTAAAATCCTAACTTAGCGCCAAGTCGATTGGTAGTCAACTCGCTGCCTAAAATCCTAACTTAGTGCCAAGGCGACTGGCAGTCAAGGGCACTCCCCTTCTCGAAATCCTAGGCCTAAAATCCTAACTTAGCTCCAAGGCGACTGACAGTCAAGGGCACTCCCCTTCTCGAAGTCTCAGGCAATCAAACCAAAAACCAAAAAGGTTCACAAACAGAAAACCTAGTGCAAAATGAAAATAAAACCGAAAACCTTGCATTATAAAAATCTGCCTTACAAAAAACAAGTTACAACTTTACAAATCACTATCCCTCCTCGAAACCTCGGAGTCAGAATCCACTAAATCAGCACCAGGAGTTCGCGGCACATCTTGCATTGGATCCCGCGAGCGAAAGGTTGGTTCTTCCTCCGGAGCTGAGACCTACCCAGCAGCTCCCTCAGCTCTCGCCATTTCGGCTTTAGTAGGAGGGATGACCACCTTCATATTGGAAACAAAGGCAAACATTCGCCCCATCCTCTCCGTCGACATCTTGAAGAAAGGACACTGGTATGAGCGGCTTTCCGAAAGAATACACTCGTTCATATCCAGCCCCTCGAGATCCTCGCGGCTCACTAATCCCCAATCTAGGAGAGCAGAGTCGAGCATATTCACCGAACTCTCCAACGCCTCCTTAATGAGCGCCTTGAACTCAAGAGACTGGTGGAATTTGGCAACCCCTTCCTTGCGAATCTCCTCAGACTAATCAAATGTCTCCTCCAAAAGCCTCCGAAGTTCAGCTTCCCGGCGACTGGACTCCTCCAGACCTCGCATCGCCGAACGAAGACGCTTTTCGGCAAGGAGACGCTGACGCTCCGACTCCAAATACAGAAGTCCATTTTCCTTCGCTTTTCTCTCTTGAGCCATGGCTTCCTTAGTGAGTTGCTCCACTTGACGCCTCACCACGTCCAGCATATCGATGGCTCGAGTGCCAAGTCTGGTCACCGAGTCCGGCCTCCCTTCGGGAACAACCCTTGGAGGTTCACCCCGAACACCGTCCCCAGACTCCTCGGCACTTGGACCAACAAATCCAGCCCTTCGGCGCCAGAACCCGTCTCGTCTTCACGCCTCCCGCATGGTTCTTCGGGATCGTCACTGACCTGCACATCGTCTATGTATGCCAGGTCATCAACGCCCTCTTCGAAAGTAAGAGGAGCCGCCGAAGAAGCTCCCTCCGTCGACGCTCCAGGTACGGCCCGCCTCTTCTTCGTCGGAAGACGAGAAGGCCCCGGCCTATCATGGGGGACCCTTTTATTCCCGATCTGCCGAAGTCAGAACCATCCCAGTTCGAGCTTTGGTTGACCTGCAAACAACGCAGACACGAAGTCAGGGCCAAAAAGGGGAAAAGGGGGGCAACTGCCAAAACCAAACCTGTATGAACCCGCACGTCGACTTCAAGCTCACGCAGGTAGTCCTCTGCATCATGCACACATTTTCGGATTTCGTCCACATCCCGAAAATGTGGATCCTCAAAACCGATTCCCTCCCCCAAAACCCTCGCCTCACCTACCCTTCGTGGAACGACAAAACTCACTCCGCAGGGCTCGGCGAAGAAAAACCTCTTGTATCAGTCTGCAAAACCGGTGTTTCTAACCTTGACCACCTAGCAGTACCTGCCCTTCAAGATGAAGCACCCATGCAGGCGAGGGTTTGCCTCCCACCGAAAGACCGCCTTGAAGATGTCGATATCCCAAGGGATCTGCCGATGCCACAGCTCTTTGATGAGGCAGTAGATCATAGTAACCGCGTTCGGTGGGAGCTGTATGGGGACGATGCCGAAGTGGTTGAAGATGTTCACGAACTCCGGTTGGAAGGGAAGGAATTGCCCGCCGCGCAGGTGATGGAGGCATACCGCTATTTTTCCTTTCGGCAGGTTCATGAACCTCGCTCCCATTGACGGATATTCCAGCCCAACATCCGGGTTCCTCCCCCACACCTGCAGCACCTCCGTCTCAAAAGTGTGCGGCGGAAGGACATAGTGCTCACCCTGAAGGACACAGTGCTCACATTTCCTTCGCTCTGTTGCGCGATTTTTTAACCATCTTGAACCCGGGAAAATGACAGTAGTAGGGACCCATGGTTGGGCCATGACCCTTTTCATAGTCCTGAACCCCGACGGTTCCGCTCCCCGAGGGCGACCCCTAGACTGTCTAATCCGAAAGGTTCAGACCTGCTTGGCGCACGCGCCTCACCTCGTTTCTCCCAAACGGTCACTTCAAGATAATGATAAAAAGGTACACTCTACGAACAAACATTCCATTAGACATCTATTTTGCATTTTGTCAAAAAAAAAAAAAAAAGGAGAAGAGATACTAAGGAGAGAGCCCGAACTCCGACTCTGCGAGTAGACCCCGAACTGCTCGTGCGAACTCTTTTCGACGGCGGTTCTCTTCCTCCAGCTCTTCGACTCGGGCCACCAGCGCAGCTTTTTCCTTCTTCAGCTCCTCGATTTCGACGACCGCAGCCTCCAAGTCGCCCTCGAAGCGAGCGCACTTCGACTCCAGGTCCATGATCGCCTTCTCCGCCTCAGATGGCTCCAGTCTCCAAAGAAGGGAAAGCGCTTCCTCCATCTTCTGCTTGAGGGCTGCCACTTGACCCCTGCTGGCTAAACGCTTTTCGACCTGGTCAAGGTGCGAACATATGCTGCGCGCAAAGTACTGCGCGCTCGAACTGCCAGAGCCGAGTCCTCTCTGGCCGCCCCCCGACGAGACCTCCGGACCAGCAGAGGGGCCCGAAGGGGATGAGACGGGAGTCAAAGTGCTTCGCTCCAGCAGCGGCGCATCCTGGACCTCCGTAGGCAGAGGAGCGAGAGGCTGATTCCCCGTCAGCCACGATGATGGCGTTCTCCACCGAAGGGGCCGCTCGAGTATCGCCTTGAAGAGATCTGGACGCCGCACGCGCGCCCTCCCCTACATTGGAGAGACAGATTCTTGGTTTTTTTGGTGCCTCCTCGCGAACGAACGACCGTCTGGCGCCCGCTTGATCCGGTTGAGCAGGACCTCCAGCTTCAGGAAGTTCATCCCGAACAAACCCAGCAACGCCTGAGAACATAGCCATCGCCACACCAGTTCTCCTGGGGCAACAGGAGACCCGTCCGATGCTCCACAGGTATTTATAGATTCCACAGGCCCACGTGGCACCCGAGCACGCGCATCAATACGCTTCACGACTATTGGGATGACATGTTGCATCTGGATCTACGCTCCGTCATCTGGACCGCACCACGTGGAAACTTACGTGGTCTCAATGGGACGAGTGCTCGACGTCGAACATAAGAAAGTATCACCCCGAACAACAGACGCTGAAGAGACCGAGACGAACAAGAAGGACCAGAGTTGACCGGCGCTTGGCGAGGCATCGGTGATCATACTGCTTTCAAGAGGAATGGACTCTCCCGCCATCAGATCATACCATCCGTACATCATACAGCAAGGGCCAGGGAGTGCCCCCCTGCGGACATTGATGGGCCGTCACTAGAGCTGAAGTCCATTCTGCTGAAATGACTCTACAGAATAGACTAGAATATAAATACCTCACTGTAACGGGAAAAAGCCAGGGAGGCTGGACCCAAGAAAATATTTCTACCCCAAAATCCACTAAGCTTCCTTACTGTAACCCCAAAAAAGAGTGATTCTAGTGATTTTTAAAAGCCTCCCCGAAAGGAGCCGTGGTTTTTCCGCTCAGCCGGTTTTTCACGTAAAAAATCTGACTGTTTTTCATCTTAACAATTAGTGTTAAATCTGTTTTGAGCCGATAATAATAATAATAATAATAATAATAATAATAATAAATAAATAAATAAATAAATTTTTATTACATTCTATATATTTAATATAAAAAATATTATTTAAAAATAATTAAGTAATATTTTTTATATTAAAATTTATGTAGAATGTAATGAAAATTTATTTATTATTATTTTTTTAAATTAGTATTATTTTTATCTTGATTTTGGTCCTCGTGTCAAATAGTTTTAGAAATTTTGTCGCATCTGATTTCCGAGGTATGCTTAAAGTTATCCAAAAAGTATTAGATTCTATGAATTTTAGAAAAATTAAGGCCACTTTTAGCAAAATTTTCTTGCATTCGGACAGTATACAAATAGGAGCGAGCCATGCGGATGATAGTAGGGGCGTTAAAAATATCCGGAACTCGAAATTAGCTTGGAACTCGTTTGATATTTGAATCGACTCGAAATTGGTTTGAAAATTTTGAATCAAATCATGAGCCAAGGATCTTGGCTTGAAATTCATTTCGAGCCAATTTCGAGTTGGGCCTAGCTCGCTCGAAGCATGATTCGATTTGGCTCGAAATTATATGTATAGTATAAATAAAATGCTATTATATATAATTTAATTAGTAGTTTAGTGGCAAAGTGGAGGAAATTTAAAGTTTATTTTCCTCAAGGTGTTGGAATCAAATTCTCTTGAACACATTACGAGCCGATTAAAATCATGATTCGAGCCGGCTCGACTCGAAATGACTCCATTTCGAGCCGAGCCAGCTCGAATCATATCCCATTTCGATTTCGAACCGATTTCGAGTCAAGCCAAACTCGAAATTGAAATTTGATTCATTCGAAATCAGTCCGATAACAACCCTAGATGAAAGCAGTCAATCTGCTCATACGTTGTGCTCCTTGCCTCTGAATGGCTTTCCATTCGGATAGAAAAATTTGTCCTCATTAGGATGTAAAATATTTAGTTTTTTTAAAATGTATATGATTGAAAATAAAAAAGAATATTGTAATATATAAAATAATATTAATTTCATAATAAAAATATAAAATAAATTATTTTTTAATATTTAATTTTGTATAGTGGTGAAATAAAAATTTATATACTTTTATTTTAAATTAATTTCATACCAAAAGAAACCTTCTTAAGAGCTTGTAAAATAGCTGCGGAAACTCCATGAATAAAAGTTAATTTTCGTAAGCATAATAATCAATTTAAATTCACAAATTATGAGATTTTTAGTTAAAGTCATAGTTTTCTTTTCGGTGAAAAACAAAAAAACCAATCTATGGTGATTTTAAGTAAAATAAATTTAATATTAACATTAAAATACAATAAGATATATATATAATATATATATATATATTTATATGGTAAATATAACTCCAGCAAAAATATCTATGTTTATATATGATGAATATTCTATCAGGACTCTAATCAATTTGAATTAGAATGAAATGAGAAAAGAATACCGATATGAGTTGGGAAAGCTGGAGTGGGAAGTTGCCGGTCGATGTGCGACATCGGTGACGATAAACGAGATGGAAGAAAAAGCCGTTCCGATTGAAAGGGGGTGCCAGTGTTGGGGCACAGTCGTATTACATAATATAAAACATATGTATTTAGAAACAGAATTTATAAAACAATGTTCCCCAAATTGTATATTGTTGACGTAGAATGTAAGGGATCCCAAGAAACACCAAAAAAAGAGAGAGTTCCGGGAGACGGCGGCGCGCCGAGAGGTAAGCCTGTTAGAGGAGGCTTAAGAGAGAGAGAGAGAGAGTTCGGGGCATCCAAAACAGCACACAAAGATTTAAGGTGGTTCATGGAGGAAATCCCCTACGTCCACCGAGCGATCAGCGAAGGAGTTTCACTAAGGGAGAAAGGTAGCCATTAAGGCTAATACAATATTTAGGAAAGAAAAGAGAGAGAGAGAGAGAGAGAGAGAGAGAGAGAGAGAGAGAGAGGGAAAGAGCTCCTCAGTTAGGGCTCTAATACAATGGAAATGGGAGAACCGGGGAGCTGCTTGCACCTTGGCCGCCCTTGATGATTCTTTCTTCTCTGATCTCTGATGTCCTCCTGCATGAAGACTGTTTAGAGGTATTTGTAGGCAGCGGATGGTGCAGCTTTATCCTGATTTTTCGGAGAAAAGGAGGTGAACAAGCTCTGGGTTCGCGCCGTTTGTTGGCCGCCGGATGGACAATCAGCCACAAAAGGAGGATGTCATCTTTTAATATTGGTACTGCTTCTGGGGATCCGTGATAGCTGGAGCATACAGATCCTTGATTTGCGGGTCTGGAAAAAGTGTTCTTGTACGGGGAACAGCGCGGTCGGGCCAAGCTGATTGTGATAATAGGCACCGCTTTGTAACATCGTCATCGATGTTATCAGGGGTGGTCTGGCTCGTCGTGGACGAGGTTTGGTTGAACCCTCGTGTCCGAGGTTTGACCAAGGTCTGACCTGTGAAAACGAATAGATGAGTTTAGTAAATAAAATAAAGGCTGAGTGTGAGCTAGGCGCCACGTGTACGGCAGGGATGCAGTGTTGGAACCACCTGTTAACATCAGCCCCCCGCATTGTCAGGGCGTGAATATTAATATGGGTCCTGGAATGCGAACCGTCGTGATGGTGGACGCGCTGCCCGAGACCTGTTAGGAAAAGATGGGGGCTACGCTCGCTGATCTGTATTCTCTTCCCCTGGCCCTTCAAAATTTTTGCAAGAGAGAGTAGATCGTCAAAGAGATGGCGGAGAGGAAGAAGTGGGTGACCTTGTCAAGCTTCTCAAAGAAGAGGGCCAGCAATCTTCCTGTTGATGCCTCTCCTCCTGAGAAGTGGAGTATACTGGAACCGTCTGAGGGGTCGCCGAAACCGGCGACGACGAAGCCTGTCGAAGCGCTTAAAGAGGAAGTAGTGGGAGCTGCGGTTGTGGTTCTGGAGGCGGAAGCTCCGTCAACCAGGATCGCCGCTGTCCTTGCGCAGACACTGGAGTCTGTGCAGAAGCCGACGAGCATAGAGTCCACAAAGGTAGTGGATGTCTCTGATTCTCTGGTCAAGCCACCTCTGAAGGCTGGAGAGCAGAAGGAGGTGATCCTGGTGAGTGAAACAGCCACCGGGAAAAAATTAGCGCCTGGGAAGATCCTGCTCAAGGATGAAGAGGTTGAGCGGCTTCTTCCCAGGTCCGGGGTTCCTTCTGCAGAGGGCGTGAAGAAGACACCCTTCAAGATCTGCGGCCCCGCCCCTCCTGGAATGTCGATCCCCTCCTCTGAGAAGAAAAGGAAGCCCCTCTTCCCTTCTTTCCTTCCAACGAATCTCTGAAATGTCGAAGAAAAGGAGGAAAAGGGAAGAAAGGAGGAGGGCAGTAAGATGAAGGAGGTGACTAAGGGGGAGAAGGAGGTGCCCCTGCAGGTTTCTCTTGAAGCTGCCCTTGGCATTGAAGGGTTAAGAGGCAAGATAGAGGAAGCGATTAAGGGGAAGGAGAGGGTTCCTCCAGCTGCCTCCAATGTCGCCACTAAGAGACATGGGGCATACTGGGAGAAAGGTTGTTTGAAATAAGGAGGGAGGAGGAGAAGATCCTGGGGAGTACCTCCAAGGTTCTGGAGGTAGTAAAATCTCTGAAGGGCAAAAAGGAAGGGGAGTCTTGCCACCTTCGAAGAATAGAGGAGTTGGAGGGCACTTTGTTGCAAGTCACAAAGCGTTGTCAAGGTGATCACAGGGAGGAGCTAGGGAAGTTTTACAAGCTGGAAGACAAGTTGGCTTCCCTGGCTCTGAGTAACGCGGAATGGGCCAGTAAGAGTGAGGCTGTGAGGAAAGAGTTCCACCGCAGTCTATCGGATGTGAACCAGGCACATTCTGCTCATGTCAAAGACCTCCAAAAAAGGATAAAGGAGTTAGATGATGAGAAGGAGGCTTTGAAAGAAGAAAGAAGCTGGCTAAGGGATGAAGTTGCCAAGGCCAGGGGTGTACTGTCGGAGGTGAAGGAGGCGGCCTCCAAAACTAGCCACCGGGAGGAGTTGCTGAAGTCTGAGGTTCACTCCTTGCGGGCCTTGGTGGAAAATAACTCTGGATGGCGGGGACGGCATATGGAGGATCTGGAAGAAGCGGTGCGGAGGGCGGTGAATATCATCAGCGCCTTGCCGGTGGGTCACCACGTGAAGAACCAGGCAATTTTTGATGTCCTCCTGCAGACATTGGTTGATGTAAGCATCTTAAGTCAGGAGAATATCAGAAGTCCTGCTGTTCTTCCCTTCTGTGGTCCTAAGGGACCAGACAGGTTCTTCGACGCTGGGAGCTACTGCCCAGAGGAGGTTCCTCCAGCAAGGTCCTACGTTGGCTGGGGATATCACCTATCTCCCCTACGCAGGAGTCCTAAAGAGGGCCAGATTACTCTCCTCGAGGCCAGATGGCTAGGCCGGAGTGCTCCTCCCGAAGTCTAGCTGCAGGATTAGCTAGGGAGCCAGAAGTGACTTGCCTCTGTCCTCTCCTAGCTCCTTAACCTCATCATCAACGTAATATTTGACGGAACCATAGTTGAGGAGAGGAGTCCTGGTAGCTCCCGGGCGATCTGCTTCCTGTTGTGAGGAGTGTAATAGATTGGTCTCAGAGAGGGGGTTCCCTTGTGCCTGAGGTCGATACTATTACACTAGGTGTCTAAGTTCTGAAGCCTTGTATTTTCTATATTTTTCTTGTACTCATGAGAGAAACATGTAAGAGAACAAAGAAAATAAAATTGTAACAAGTTTTATCATTAATGAAATGCATTTTTTTCTTTCAAAAACTTATTTTGGATGAATTTCTATTTGTCTTTTCTTTTGTGTTTGAGACAGGTACCCGAGGTTAGAAAAGAGAGGAATTCATAAATGTGAAAGTATAAAACCAATGGTAAATTCTAAGTTAAAAGGAAAGTTACTATCCTCGTACACGATTATAAGGTATCAGACAATAATAGTAAAGAGGACAAGGAATAGAACGCCATTTCCAAACATTGCGCATGATTATGAACTATCGTGCACGACGTATGGCGAAACGGGGGAAAGTGATGTTTAGATAACCGTGCACCATTTTGAATTCTGAACTTGTCAGAAAGTACAGACTGTCTGTTCGCGCCCGCACGCTGATCGAAGAGATCAAACGGCCAGAAGATGAAAGGTCACAGTTGTTTCCCATAAAAGGTTGTCAAGGGAAAGCTGAAGCACTTCCGTCTTCAAACCCTAGGAGAGAGAAATCTTCGCCCCGTCCGTTGCAAAATCAAGCCATGAGAGGAGGAGAGATCGAGTGGGCTGAGCTGGCCGATTAGTTCCGTAAGGACACCAGTTATCAGGAGAGTCTCCTGATGGAGCACGAGGTGCTCAACACGACCAGAGGGTTTAGAGGGAACCCCGACCTAACGATTACCCCCCCTACCACCTACTTTCGACCAAACAATCCTCCTGAAGGGGCGGTATGTGTATACCGGGCGCAGGTGGAGTACGGCTTGATGTTGCCGCCGCAACCGGAGTTCAAGGAAGTCATGAACTCATTTCAGATTGTCCCGGCGCAACTCTCCCCTAACGCCGTGGCCTACGTGTATTCATTCCTGAAGTTGCTGCAGGCTCAGAGGATACCGTAGACCTTGATGCTGTTCAGGGGTTTGTTTAGCTGGATGGCGGTGCCAGGGTACGGAGGATGCTTGGCCCTGCGGTCGAAGACGAGGAAGGCGATGTTCTCAGGGGAAAGTAGTTCCCACTCAGACTGGAGGGACTACTACTTCTTTGTCGGAGGGGATTTAGGAATCCCCTTGACGCCCAGCACGTGCCCTCCTGAATTCATTGGCGACGCCAAGTGGATGGCTGGGCAAGACACCCTGAAAAATTTAGAGAGGCTGAAGGGGCAGAGCTGGCCCCTGAAGGACTTCCTCAGACATGTGAGGAACGATTTATCCCTGCACGCCAAAGCGTTGGGATATGCCGTTCTTAAGGAAGTCGTCCCACCTCCCGGCATGGTTCTGATGAAGAGGGCCATGAGGGGGCAGCCTCCTGCCACCCAGCTCTGTAAAGAGACTACTGAGGTGGGGGAGGAAGAGGAGATAAAGGTTCCAGAGCCGGTCTGTGGCGGAACCGCCGTCGATGTGGTATCCTCTCCTGAGGATGCCACAGACGATAGGAAAACCTTGGCCGAGCTGGGGTACACGGGAAAGGGGATGGGACCCGTGACAGCCGCCAGGCCCCAGACAATCCCTAAAGGTGCCAAAGGGATTGTTATAGGGGAAAAGGAGGAAGGGAATAAGGTCGACGGAGGCCAAGAAAAGGAGAGGACGGAGGAACCTTGCTTGGATTTCTCAGCGAGGTTCCTAAGAAGAGAAGGGGTCCCTCCGAGAGCACAAGCCCAGAGCCCCCAGCGAAGAAGGGGAAAGGTGCGGAGGAGGAAGGGTTTGCTGTCGGGGGGGAACATGAGTGGCAGCGAAGCATAGAGTCCCCTTACAGCGCCAATTTCATCGGAATCTTTGGGGATGAAGGCACAAGGATGGCGGTGATAATGAAAGAGGACGACAGAAGATTGACTGTCATCACTGTGCCAACCGCCAACAAGAGCTGCATCTACCGAGGAGAGGTAGGTCTGGCCCTAGGGAGCGGTCTAGTGTCAAAGGACCTGGTGGAGAAGTTGGAGAGAATCTCGACGCCAGAGCTCTATTCAGGCTTCGCCAATATGATAGCTACAATAAGGATTCTCTTAAGCTCTCTCTCTCGTTTGTTCTCGTGAGCTGACTCTATTTTTGTTGCAGATTCTTGCTCGCTTGCCGTTGGCTCTGAACAGGGCCTTGAGGACGGAGGAGCAAGTATTGGAACAAGGACACCAGCTTCATCAAAGGGATGAAGAAATTGAGGCCTTGAGGGTGCAGCTTGCCGTGAAGTCTTCTCAGCTTGACGCCGTTCAGGAGGAGAAGACTAAGCTGCAAGAGGAGTTGGGCGTGGCGAAAGCTGACAATAAAGCTCTACGAGAGGAGCTTGTCAAAGTCGTCGGAGACCAGGAGGCCGTTGTTGTGGAGAGGTCTATGGCCGCTGTGAAGGCTTACAAAACGAGCTTACCCTGCAGGCAGGAGAGGTTAGATGGGATCAGGCGGGCTTGGGAAGGATTAGCCTCCACTTTGATCCAAGGGGGCAAAATTACTGCTGTCGATCTTGGAGAAGTGGATCCCTTTCCTTGCCTGGCCGCTGATCCTATTTATAGGGAGGAGGGTTTTGACTTAACTGACGATCTCATCCATCAGATGTTCGACCTTTTGGATGGGATCGGTGAAGGCTAACCCACTTTCCTTGTAAGAGTGAATTGTAACCTCAATTCTTTGTAATTTTTAAAAAATGAATGAAAAGAAAACTTGTTTATTACATACCTGTCTATCTTGATGTATATGAAATGTACATGTACCTCTATATGAAATTCGGGATATTCTGATTATGACTGAGAAAACCCTTCATGACAATTTAATAATGGACTTTGAATCATATAGAGTGTTCCCAACTTGAATTTTGAACTTCACAAATTCGCACAGGAAGGAAGCAATGATAATAGGAGAAATTCCGCCTAATAGGTATTATCTGACCCAATGCCAAAAGGATGAAGTGTCTGAAACATCGTGCTCGATGTTTGTACTTGAGGCATGGGTTGACCCCAGGGGTTTCCTAAATTTGGGCTTAAGAGTATACTCCTTTATGCACCTGCACAGAAAAGAAGTAATAATAGTAGTGGAGATCCTGCCTAGGAGGAGTTATCTGACCCAATGCCAAAAGGACTTGATCGTCTGAAACATCGTGGCCGATGTTTGTACTTGAGGCAAGGGCTAACCCCCGTTAGAGCGGCAGATCCTAGTGGGAAGCGAAGACACTCTGCTTAGGGGGGACCTGTATTATGAGTGGATAGCAGGGGCTGCCCTAAGTTTACGAGCAGGCCTTTAGACCTTCCGCTAGCCGGATGGGCTTATGGAAGGGTTCCAGATGTAAGTAGGAGACCCCGCCTGGCAGGCGTAACTAGGCTCAGTGACCTTCGTATATGGAAGGTTAGTTATAATGAACTATCGTGTGCGAGGTCCGAACCGTCGGGTACGATGGCTGAGAGTTTTGGGGTTGAAATTATTCCTGAGCGATAGACGTTAGGCCGACATGAATACCCCAATATGAAATAATAGGTGTAAGACTTATGTCAAAAGAACTTTGGAGTTCAAGATATAACCGTTTGAGACATAGTGAAGAAGTCCAGATATACATTGGAAGAACCCAGATGTCTATTAGTAAAGAATGTTTTGGAGTTCATTTATTGAATTCGTGTAATAAATTCCTGAATGAATCTATATAAATGAATCTTGTATAGGAAGTATAAGGATGAACTGTTGCTAGGGATCAGGCATAGAATTTCTTTAGATCATCCCCGCTCCAAGTTCTGGGGCGTTAGATGCCTTCAGAAGTCATTAGATGATATGCGTTCGGTCCAGCAACCTCACGCAAGATGTAAGGGCCTTCCCAGTTAAGTTCAAGCTTGGGAACCCCCAAATTGCTGCCAGCAAGAAGCCGCCGTTTGAGTACCAAGTCTCCTTGAATGAAAGTCCTGGGGTTAACTTTGCGGTTGAAATATCTTTCAGCCCGGCATTTGTGCTCCAGGCGCTTGAGTGCGGCCAACTCTCTTTTCTGCTCCAAGAGGTCCAAGTCGACTCGCCGTGAAGCATCGTTTTCACCCATCCAGGTTTGCAGATCTTCCAGATTGAAGTTGGCTGCGGTTTCTGCTCTGGGAGAAGAGTGTTCTAGCTCGACTGGTATGACTGCGTCCATTCCGAACCAAAGGGAGAAGGGAGACTCCTGAGTAACTTTGGAAGGAGCTATATTGTAAGCCCAGAGAGCGCCTGGTAGCTCTTCTGGCCAGCGGATTTTGGCACCGTCAAGGCGTTTCTTCAAGATATTCAGGATATTTTTGTTAGCGGCTTCTGCTTGCCCATTGGTGTGAGGATGCCAAATAGACGCATATTTGAGATTGATTTGATGTTTGCCACAGAAGTCATGGACTCGCTGATTAGCAAATGGGGTGCCATTGTCTGTGATAATCACCATTGGTATGCCGTACCTGCAGACGATGTTAGCCCATAAGAAATTCTCGATATTTTGCGCAGTAGGCTGAGTAAGTGGCTTGGCTTCAATCCACTTTGTGAAGTAGTCGACAGCAACTAGTATCCATTTGTAGCTCCTCATGGCCGTAGGCATTGGGCCTAGGAAGTCCAGCCCGCAAACAGGGAAGGGCCAAGACGAATTGATGGGTCTGAGATAGCCGGCGGGCTGCCTGTTCATATCAGCGTAGTACTTGCATTGAGAGCACTTCTCCACGAACGCCTAAGCATCCTTGTGGATATTTAGCCAGAAGAATCCCTGGCGTAAGATTCGCATGACCAAACTTCGATCACGAGCATGAGTTCCACACTCCCCTTTGTGCACAGCCTCCATGACTTCGTGAGCTTCTTTAGGTCTTAGGCACTTGGTGAGGGGCCTCGTATAGGACCTTCTATAGAGCTCTCCATTGATGAGGACGTATTTGGCGCTGTCAAGTTTCAGTTTCTTCGCCTCTTGCCTGTTATCGTGTTGGGTCCCGTCTTTCAGGTAATTGAGGATCCTGTCCATCCAACAAGGCGGGTGCTCCTCAGAGTGGATTTCTGCGCATTCGAAATTGGGTCTTTTGAATACTTGAGTTTGGCAGAGGTCGGGGAGCCCCACCTTTGCGAGCCGATCTGCCACTTGGTTTTCTTCTCTGGGAATATGCGTCAGGGAGAAATCTTCAAACTGAGAGATCAAGGACTGGGCTTGTTGCAGATATATTTTAAGAACCTCGTCCTTTATTTTGAATGCTCGATTCAGCTGGTTGACGACTAGTTGGGAGTCACTGAATACCTGTATATATTTCACAGCCATGCTGAGTGTGAAATTTAACCCTGCAATGAGAGCTTCATACTCCGCCTGATTGTTTGTAGCCTTGAACTGAAGTGTCACGGCCTGGTGTAAGGTGGCTCCCATTGGGCTGGTTAGGGGAATCCCAGCCCCCTGGGACTGTGATCCAGATGCACCATCGACATGAAAGGACCAGAGGTTTGTCCGATGTTTGGCGAGCGGTGGCTCTAAAGTAGAAAGCTCGACGAAGAAATCTACTAGTGCCTGAGCCTTGATTGCTGTCTGCGGGACATACTTGATGTCATACTCGCCCAGCTCAATGGACCATTTAAGCAGTCTTCCCGAGACCTCAGGAGTGTGCAGTATCTTTAGGAGCGATTGATTGGTGACAACCTGGATAGTGTGGGACTGGAAATATGGTCGTAGCTTCCTTGCCGTCATTAGGAGAGCCAGAGCAATCTTTTCCAGCGTGGGGTATCGACTTTTAACGTCTAGGAGTATGTGATTGATATAAAAGATTGGATGTTGTACCCCCTTTCGTTCACCAGAACTGCCGAGACCGCGGTGTCAGAGACACCCAAGTATACAGATAGGACCGCTCCTTTCTTTGGTGCCACTAATATCGGGGCCGAGGTAAGATATTTCTTTAGTTCTGTGAAGGCGGTTTCGCAATCGTTGGTCCACTGACCCCCCTTGTTGTTGCGCAGACATCGAAAGAATGGCAAACATCGATCCCCGGCTTTTGAAATGAATCTGCTTAGGCTGTTAATCCGTCCTGCCAGTTTCTGAATTTCTTTTGCTATTTTAGGAGAGGGCATACTTAGGATCGCCGAGATTTTATCTGGATTGGCTTCTATTCCTCTGGCTGAGACTAGATAGCCCAAAAATTTTCCTGAGGCCGTGCCGAAGGTGCACTTGGTAGGGTTAAGTTTGAGGTTAAACCTTCGGAGGGTGTCAAGTGTCTCCCTAAGGTCGCCGAGGTGCCCATCCAAGGTTTTGCTCTTGACCAGGATGTCGTCGACATATGCTTCAAGATTCCTCCCCATTTGGTCCCTGAAGATGGCATCAATCATGCGCTGGTAAGTAGCGCTGGCGTTCTTGAGGCCAAAGGGAATCGATGCGTGGGAGAGGGTAAGTGTCCTTGGGGCAGGCTTGATTTAGTGTGCGGAAGTCTACGCACATCCTCTACTTTTCGTTGGCCTTTTTTTACCATGACGACGTTGGTGAGCCATTGGGGATATTGAACTTCCCTGATGTAGCCGGCTCTAAGTAGCTTGTTGACCACTTCTTTGATAGCGTCCTGCTTCTCTCCTGCCATCACCCTCTTCTTTTGTACTATAGGAGAGGTGGTATTAGATATGTTCAGATGGTGCTCTCAGGCAGCCCTGTCAACGCCTAAAACATCTTCAAGAGACCATGCGAAGACATCAATATACTCAGAAAGCATGACAGTGATTTTCGCCTGCTGCTTATCATTTATGGACGAGGATAAGTTTACAATTCTAGAAGAGTCTCCCCCCCCCCAGGGTTACATTGATGATCCCCTTCTGCGGTAAAACTGGTTGAGATTCCCTGGGGTCCAGTTGATCAACGACAAGTTGTGCGGCGATCTGGAAACACCGAGTAGCCTGCTTGATATCTCCCCTGATGGTGACAACGCCGCTGGAGGTAGGGAACTTCTCGCAGAGGTGAGGCGTGGAAATCACTATCCCAAAGAAATTGAGTGTTGTCCTTCCAAGGATGGCATTGTAGCCTGACTTAGTTCTGATGACAGCGAAGTTCACCATGTTCATGGCGTAGCCGTTGTCATCGCCGAAGGAGACGGGCAGGGCAACGAATCCCAGAGGTTGAACCCTCTCCCCCGAGAAACTGAGTAAGGTGGTTTCAGTACGGAGGAGGTTTACCTCCTTGAGCCCCATCTGGAGGAAATCGGATTCGAATAGGATGTCGGCGGCACTTCCAGAGTCGAGGAGCACTCGTCCAACATCGAAAGCAGCTATGCGGGCGACGACCACGATTCGATCGTTGTGTAAGTTACCCTGCTGGGGGAGATCCTCCTGGCAGAAGGTAAGTGGGATGGATGAAGAATGTTGCTCAGAGATACCGCCGACCTCTGCTTCTTAGCGGCGAGCAGTAGCAGGGTCAATGCTAAAGATGACATTGATCGTCCTGGCAGCAAAGGGGAAGAACGCCCTTGTTGGCTGGGACCTGAAGACGATAGGGCTTTAGTAGGAGCCCCAGTAACTTTAGGGGCCTTTCCTTTCTGGGCAGCAGTGAAGGTCGGTGCCATCTACATGAACTCTTCGAGCTTGCCCTGATCTGCCAGTTTGTCAAGCAGAGCTCTGAGGCCACGACACTTGTGAAGCTTATGCCCGTAGTTCTCGTGGAACTCACAATAATTGTCAGGATCCACTCCGACCGGAGGTGCTGGCTTGGGTCCAGCAGGTCGGACCTACCCTTGTTTAACGGCTGCCAGGTAGATTTCAAGAAGCGACCGAGAGAAAAAATACTTCTGGTGCTGGACGTGTCGTTGCTTCCCCTCATCTCGATCACGATTCTTGGCCATGTGTATCTTCGTGGCCGGGGGTTCATCACCCCGATATTTCCTCTTTCTCTTCTCCTGCTAGACTCTAGAAACATCGGGGGGAGAGGACTCAACATCCTCGAGGAGCATAAATTGGCTGGCTTTGGCCACCAGCTCTGGGTAACTCTGAGGCTTGGCCAGCTGCAGGGATTTAGACAGATCTCCCACCTTGAGTTCCCTCCAAAAATTGTGCATGGCCACCGCCGGGTCGACATCTTCAGCTTCTGCCACAGCAGCGAAGAAGCGGTTGGTGTAATCCCGGAGAGACTCCCTCTCGCCTTGCTTGATATTGGCGAGCACCATGTCAGAAACGATCATTCGGGTTCGACCGATGAAACAGGTGATCAGCTCCCATTTCAAGTGTTCATAGGAGGAAATGTGACCCTTGGGGAGCTTGATGAACCAGCTAAATGCCGCCCCTTTCAAAGTGTTGGCTAGGAGGTGGCACTTAGTGGCTTCGTCCGGCTGGCGGTAACGGATTGCGGCCTCAAACCCCTGAACGTGCTCGCGGGAGTCGATCGCGCCTCTGTAGGCCTCAAGCCTGGGCACCCTGAAGTCTTCTGGGATTGGGGACAACCGGATGACGTCGATAAAAGGAGCATTGCCATCCATCAGTCCAAAGAAGGGGTCAGGCCCATGATGAGGGGCCTGAGTGCCTAGAAAGAGGGGATCTCTTCCGGCAAGAAAAGGAGGGAAAGTAGGTGGAAGGAAAGCAGGCTGTGGTAGCAGACATGGTGGAAGAGAATTCTGGTGAACCTCCTGGAGACGAAAGGGGCGTCTGGGCGGTTGAGAAGAGCCAGACGTCTGAATGGAAGGCGCTGCGTCAGGAAGCGCGGGAGCAAGAGCCTCAGCAATCGGAGAAGGGGGTGCAGGGGCCGCCGCTACCGGCGGAAGAAGCTCTGGGGCCGCCGCAACCGGCGAAATAGGTGTAGGAATTGCCGTGACAGGCGGGAAAGGAGCAGGGGTCGCCGCAACCGGCGGGAGAGGAAGTACTGCGCATACTGGCTGGGTCTGCCTGAGAATCACGACCTGTTGGGCTGTGAGGCCAGTGACCAGGTCAGTGAGATTCGCCAGCATCCCCTGAAGTTCTGAGACACGGGTTCCCCTGGAGGAGGAAGCAGATTCAGTGTGACGCCGAGAAGTTGAGGCAGAAGCCCTGTCGGCCGGCGCTCGAACGAAAGTGTCTCCCGCATGTGTACTATGAGCAGCGGAGTTGGTTCGACGCGTTCTGGCCACCATCTTTCCAGAGTCTTAATGAAAGCACCAGAAGATGTTGACGTAGGATGTAGGGGATCCCAAGAAATACCAAAAAAAAGAGAGAGTTCCGGGAGACGGCGGGGCGCCGAGAGATAAGCCTGTTAGAGGAGGCTTAAGAGAGAGAGAGAGAGAGAGAGAGAGAGAGTTCGGGGCATCCAGAGCAGCACATAAAGATTTAAGGTGGTTTAGGGAGGAAATCCCCTACGTCCACCGAGCGATCAGCGAATGAGTTTCACTAAGGGAGAAAGGTAGCCGTTAAGGCTAATACAATATTTAGGAAAAGAAAGAGAGAGAGAGAGAGAGAGAGGGAAAGAACTCCTCAGTTAGGGCTCTAATACAATGAAAATGGGAGAACCGGGGAGCTGCTTGCACCTTGGCCGCCCTTGGTGATTCTTTCTTCTCTGATCTCCGATGTCCTCCTACATGAAGACTGTTTAGAGGTATTTGTAGGCAGCGGATGATCCAGCTTTATCCTGATTTTCCGGAATAAAGGAGGTGAACAAGCTCTGAGGTGAAAAAAGGAAGTATTTGTTGGCCGCCGGATGGACAATCAGCCACAAAAGGAGGATGTCATCTTTTAATATTGGTACTGCTTCTGGGGATCCGTGACAGCTGGAGCATGCAGATCCTTGATTTGCGAGTCTAAAAAAAGTGTCCTTGTATGGGGAACGACGCGGTCGGGCCAAGCTAATTGTGATAATAGACACCGCTTTGTAACATCGTCATCGATGTTATAAGGGGTGGTCTGGCTCATCATGGATGAGGTTTGGTTGAACCTTCGTGTCCAAGGTTTGACCGAGGTCTGACCTGTGAAAACGAATAGATGAATTTAGTAAATAAAATAAAGGCTGAGTACCAGCTAGGCGTCACGTGTACGGCAGGGATGCAGCGCTGGAACCACATGTTAACATATATCAAATTAGAAAATATACCGTATAATATATAACACATGCTATGAATACATGTATGAATTTGCATTGGATGAAATGCTATGAATCCAATTAACGGTCTAATCTCGAGTCGATTCGACCTCTGCTCAACATTGATTTGATAGTATTCGATTCAATACACAGAGCAAGCGAGAAGACTTCAATTCGATCTCGATCCGAGCTAAGTCTATTTCATTTATTATCGATGCAAGCTCGATTCGAGCCAAAGTTGATCTAATTTTCAATCTTTTAGCCAAATATTATATATAGATGTATTTGTTCATTTAGTCAGCTTAAATTATTATCATTCATTTTAATTTATTGTGTAAAAATAAAAACAAAAAAATCTACAATAAATATGATTTAAATGACTGTGACCGAAATTCTAATGAAGCCTTTCATTAAACTATTACAAAATCTAATATACTAAATATAGTTATATATATATATATAAATAATATCTTTTATTTTTTTTAATCGATCCGATTCTGGGTCGTCTCAGTTTGATCTTATATTAGCTCAAGTCTAAATTGATAAAAATCTCGAGCGAAAAAACAGCTCGTAAGTTAGCTCGTTTGGATCTAGTCGAGCTTATTTCGATTCAATTTTGTAGTGATTTTTGATTTTCAAGTAAAATTAACATCCTTAAATGCAACACAGATGCTTTTTGCATATTTACATTTGTATTGCACGTAAACATTTTTTGCGATTTATACTCGTTACATATGCTGTTATATGTTTAAGCATAGACATTTTATTTTTTTATATTTAAATACGTAATTAATAAGTTAAAAATAATTTGAAATGGAATATATATTTTACTAAAATATGAGAAAATTAGCTTAGATTGAGTTCTGAGTTCTAAGTAATTTGAAAACTCTGCTCACGTTAAATTGCGAGAAAATTAAATATTTTGTGACATTTAAAACTTTTAATTCAAAAAATACAAATTCATTGTTTTAGTAAAAAAAAAAAAATCGTTGTTTTACTGCAGTACAGTCTCCGCCAAGCCCGCATAAATGCTTGGAAGAAATTGTCTATGCGGCTAACTGCATAATTAACGTCATGCGACTGGCTGAAAACCGTGTGCTATAATAAGGCGTTTTGCTGAAATTTGGACTACTCTGAGAAACAATGCTCGCATAGTAACGTGTATGCGGAAGTACGCACAATAAATTATGTCGCTTTTACTTGTGTGCGGAACTATATGAAATGACGAGCTTTTTAAATGTGTTTTTTTTCATTGAAAAACAAATATGCCTTTTTTTATATTAAAAATCATACATTAAAATTATTTTTTTGGATAAATTGCATCCGGGCCCCTATAGTTGGACCTGAGTTACAAATTGGTCCAAAGTTTCACATTTTGTAGTAAGAAAAGGCAACGAAAAATGTGAAATTGTGAATGGCAGTACTTTTACAGTGAATTAAAATAAAAAGTTTTTAAAAATTGAGACATTTGTAACGCACTCGCAACCTGAGGAGCTTGGATGCATTTTAGCCAAAATTTCTTTTACTAAAAAATCTTCAACAAAACTTATTTTATTTCAAAATTTAGCAAACCCCAAACATCTCTTCACAGACCGGTCAATAATCAATATTGAGCCTAGTTCAAGCAATGTCAATTTAAATCGAGTGCACAATATGTTTCTCGAGCAGAGCTGTTATTGGAATGACTTTGAGCAAACCGATCCCAACTCAAAATATAAAATTTCGAGCTCAGCTCTTCTCAAAATCGATCTGTAATAAGTCGATTTGATTCTGAGTCAGCTCAAATCATGATTTGAATTTGCTACGTAAGATAAAAAAATTATAAGAAGATTATGTACCAAAAAAATTTGATCCTTAAACTTGAGAAAATAGGCTTTTATCCTTTTCTATTTTACCACAAAACCATTAAACTAAGTTATATTAAAAAATATTATATATTGTATTAAAAATTACCTACATGCTACATAATACTTATTATTTTATGTCTACTCAACTAAAATTGATAAATTATATTTCACATTTTAAATTATATATAAAATTTCAAGACAACACGAAATATGAACCATAAACTTAAATATCAACTAGAAATAAACTTCAAACCAAAGGCTTCTAACTAAGCTTATAATTCAATTCAAAAATTTTAAAACTAAAGTGAGTTACAAGTTTCTAATATTTTTAACACCTTTATTCTCAAATAAACGTAAGTCTGAATCACTGAAAAGTAAATTAATCTCAAGTCATTTTTCTAGATGGATTAGAATTAAATAAAAGGTCAATATCTGATATCAAAACAAGTATAATGACACATTAACTATTAATAAATTTGATTTGGCATTTTCAAAATATAAAATTGAATTGGTGCCACCCACCTCTTTTCTACGACAATCAATTTAATCCCGATAAATTTTCTTTCAATTTAATTCCAATTTGAATTGAAATCAGTTTTCTCAAGAAAAAAGAATGCAATCCACGCACAATAGTCATACCTTGAAATAATAATCATCTCAAATATAATTATAAATATTCTCATTTGGAAAACAAACTACATAAATCATCTTGATTCAAGATACCAATGATTTTATACAAAAATGAAAAATTCTCATTTGGAAAACAAACTACATAAATCATCCTGATTCAAGATACGGATGATTTTACACAAAAATGAAAAAAAATATGTAAAGATTGACCAAAATAAAAGGTTTTTGCTATCATGCGTAGCTCAAGATCAACTCCACTCTTTAGCTGGGCCCTGTAACCAAATTAACATTAAGAGCTTTGCAGATTTCATAATTAGAACTTGATTTCATGAACTACGATATAGTAGAGCACCAGTAATAAATTGCATCAAAATTCCTGCATATATTTTAAAAACACAAGTAAAATGAGAAACAAAATCAGTTAATATATTAAAAATTATAGCTCTTTTCAAAAGACACTGGTTGGAAGAAACAAAAGAGAGATTAGAAAGTTTTCTCTTTTTAAAACTTACGTATGAAAAATTATATTGAATTAGAAATAAAGTGATTGTATAATATTAGAGTTTGTGAAAGATAAAGATATAAAATATTTAAGTATGAAGTTTTTTTCTGACATTTTTAGTTATTTACCGAACTATCGCCATTGCTATGTCACTGCCCAAAAATATTTTCAGAGCTCCTGGCCGATTTTTGTTTTCTGCCCAAGGAATCAAACAAGAGAATCAAGAAAATTGGCCAAGGTTGAAGATTTTTGTGTTAAGGTTAAATCACAAGATTATCTTACTGGTAGAATTCAGGTTGGGGTTGGGCCCTAATTCAACCTCAGAGATAGGCTGAATTAAACCTCATTATAAAGGAACTTTGATGTAAAACTGGAAAAGAGGTATAGGAAGATCAATTAAAAGAGGAAGAAGCAGAAGAGAGAGAGAAGGGAAATAGGCCTTTGAGCACGCAATATTCATCATCAAATTCATCCGGGTCTACAAAATTTAGAAGTTGGCCAACGATTGCCCTCCCAAAAAATAGAAGAAACATCAAAACTTGTCAAAAAAATTATATTCAAAAGATACTGCTTATAGAAAAGGAAACATCAGCTTAAATAACAAAAATAATAAAACATAATAAATTTTAGGTTTTGCTCAAGCCATTTTCGTCTTCCAATAACCTTTTTTTTCCTTACTGAGCTTAACATCACCTCAAAACATGCTAAGATTAATTTGACCACAGAGTTGAGGCTTATTTTAAGGAAAAAACAAAATTTGAGCTGATACCAAAAACGGTTTATACGATAAATGAAATGCAAATTAGTACCTTCGAAGTGTTCAGCTTAAACTAGTATTTGTAGAGGCATTCCTGTAGAACTGAATTCTAATGAAGCTATGGCTACTGTTCGTTTCCGCTGGAAACAGGTGAGACCCCTGAAAGATATTAGTTAAGCCGCCCCTTGGAAAGACTCCAAAAAGAGGAAGAAGATACCCCAACTACAAATTAAGAACAAAGCATCAAGCAACACCGATAAAAACTGAAGATCTTGTTCAGTGAATAAATAGAAATTTGGGAAATTAAGGCTCAACCCTAAATCATTTTCTCCATCCATGATGTTCTTCGAGAAGAATAATATCCTTATGCACATACAAAATTATTGTCATTTCTTTGTAGGCACTCAACAAATTAAAAATAGTAGTTTTGTTGGAAGGAAAAAAATGATTCAACAAAATTATGATTTTCATCGAAAAATGTTTGATGAAAAACAAAGTGTATCAATTATATTAAAAATTGTGTTGGAGGTAAAATAAAATTGATTTATTGAGATTGATTTTTACTTGAAAGTTTTTTCATGACCTACAATAAGCATCTAAATTGAAAATACTTGAATTTAAACATAAAAAATAAATATATTTCATAAAATGCAATAAACATAAAATATTTTCAAATAAATACCAATATGCAAGATGATAAATAATTTTTTTTAAAAAATAAATAACTAATTACCTGAATATCAATTGTTCTGAAAGAAGAACTCAAAATAAGTGTCATGAGATGTTAGCTGCGATTAGTTTAACCTGTGTATAAGTATATCCCAGAAAAATTAAATAAGAAGTTAGGATGGTATTTGACCTTTTGGCTTCATGCCTTAAGTTTGACGTATATCTACATAATCTTTTTGTTTGTTCATAGAAGGGTATCTACTCTCTAGCCTAATTTTTCTAACCCTCATTCAGATATTAATATCAAAACTAGCTCAATAAGTAGAATTAGAAGTCTTCGAACAATTTACTTCTAATTTAGGTAAAGATATTCAGAATGTCATTCTTTTCATAATGGCAAATAGTATGATATTGTCTTTAATCCTACCAAATAACCAGAGCTGTGCTTACTTCAAATAATTTTAACTTAATACCCCCTTAAAATCATTTCATAGAATGAAAACTTTAATACCTGTTAACCCTAAAAAATAGCATTAAACTAGATAAATTGATGTAAGTACGAATAATCATGAATCAAGCAATGCATGGACCTGCTTTGAGAAAAATAAGCCCTAGAATCGGAAAAAAAACAGGCCAAGTAGGAAAAGGAGAAAAGTTGAGAGGAAATGAAAATCGGATACGTCCAAGACGACGAGGCGCCCAACCAAGAAAAGGAGTCCATCTCTTGGTGATGGCGGTCACTGACTCACTGGTCATAGGCACAAGAGTTGTTGTATTCTCCAAAGTCCAATTAGAAAAGAATGCCGGTGGAGAGATTACGTGCCAACTGCTCCAAAAAATCTCCATCGCTAGACCAGAGATCGCCGGAGGAGGTCGGTGCCACACGTGGAATCAGAGATGGAGTGGGCCAACAGAGGTGATGGGCAGGCAATGGTTGATTTTGGTCGTTCTGGCTGTTCGGTGAGAGCTGCGAGACCGCATCGCCGCGAGTCGCAAGGATCGAAACCGCGTTGCCGCTGATTTTGCGTTTTGGTCGTTCTAGCCGTTCTGTGAGAGCCGCAAGACCATGTCGCCGTAAGTCGCAAGGATGCAAGCTACAGAGTCACGGAGACGGAGTGGGTAGCGGCCATGGGGCTAGGGTTTATATTATTATAGTTGCACCCCCTAATTTACATGTAGGTTCGCCCATGGCTACCAGGTAGTTATCAGCGATGCCTCTGCCCGGAACAAAGGCCTCTTGCTCCTGAGAGATGAGAGAGCTGAGGACGTCCTTCACCCGGTTGATAAGGATTTTGGCAATGACTTTGTAGATAGTAGTGTAAAGGCTTATGGGTCTGAATTGGGAAGGAAGTTCAACACCATGCACTTTGGGGATAAGAACCACCTGTGTATCCTTCCATCGTTTTGGCATGGATTCATATCTAAAAAAGTGATGAATAGCAGCTAGGATATCAGTTCTAGTAGCGCTCCAATAGCCTTTAAGGAAGGAGCTGGTTATGCCATCAATTCCAAGGGCCTTGTTGTTACCAAGGGAGTTGATAACAACCACTATTTCCTCATCATTGCTGATAGATGAGCTAATTCTGAGAGCATCTTCATTAGAAACTGTGGCTTTGGGAGGAGGAATGCTCAACTGAGGCAAAGGGGGGATAAGAGGTCTCCATTTTGAGGAGACAGCTAACCAAAGCAGCTTGTATCTCTTCCTTATCTGTAATTTCCTCACCATTTTGCCCAACTAAGCAGTGAATGTTGTTAGTACGCTTCCTGCAAGTTGCAGCTTTATAGAAGAAGGAAGTGTTGCGATCCCCACACTTGGCCCACTTCACTTTGGCTCTTTGCAGCCACTAGGTCTCCAGCCTACTAAGAGTGTTGTATTCTGCAATCAATTGCAGGAGGCAATCAAATTCACTTTCGGTCAAGCCAGTGCCTATTGACTCCCCTACACTGTAGCTCAGCAATTCTGCATTCTACATCTTTGGCTTTGGCATTAATATTTCCAAACCTGTCCCGTCTCAAATTTTTTAGTGCGCGAAGGGTGGGGCAAACTTATGATTGAGAATAGAAGGAGGGCTGCCATGAGCGGGTTTCTACCATTCTCTAACCACAATTTCCTTGGATGCCTCTTCTTCAAGCAAGACATCTTCAAATTTGAGGGTGCAGCCTTGCGGTTTAAACTCCAAACTCCTACCTTGAACCAAAAGTGCGCAATGATCTGACCTTATTCTGGTAAAGTGAGTAACAACAAAGCCTGGGAGAGCAGATAAGGCGGGTGAGTTGAAGCATACTTCGTCCAGTCTGACCCACATACGAGCCTTGCCCTCTTGTTTTTGCACTAAGTGTAGCATTGTTCACCATTCCAGCCATCATGAAGATCATTGTTTGTTAGGAAGTGTGCAAATTCATTGTGAGCCTCTGTGGGGGTGAATGGGTTGCGCTCTCGCTTGTCTTCTTGAGATAAGATGCAATTAAAGTCGCCTTCCATAATAGTTGGAATCTCAACATTTAAAATTGGGGAAATGCTGTTCCAGACAGTCTGACGCTTGATGTAATTTTTGTCAGAATAGACAACACAAATGTGCCAAATATCTTTGTCCATGACTGTGGCTTTGGCAATAACGACTTGCTTGCTAGTATGAATAATTTGGAGCCGAGTGATGTGGTTCAGCCAACACACAATCATACCTCCCAATTTACCCACTGATGACTCCACATGAAAGTCCTATTGATGCCCCACGAGTCTATCTATTTCTCTTCTGGAGAATGAATGAATTCTGATTTCCAAAAGACAGTTCACCACTGGTGAGTGCTTTCTGACTAAAGCCTGAAATTGATTGCGCGAAGCTGGCTTTTTAACACCGCGGCAATTCCAAAAGATTGTTTTAATCATTGGGGGGCGAGGGTTGGGGGAGGGGAACGCCACCCTCCTTATCAACATCGTCTCGAATCTCCCTTCTTCTTTTTTATAATTTACCATCACTTGTTGGGGACCCAGTATACAGGCCCTAAGGTCGGCTAGTTCTCTCTTGCAGTGCTTTTTCAAGATTCTATCCCTGCCCCTGCGATTGTTGGCATAAGGGAAAAGAAGTTTATGCAAAGGGGGTTTTGGCTTTTCTTTGTTGGCAATAGAGGGCGGCACAGAGGAGGTTTCAAGGGGCTAAGTATCTCCCACCTCCATACTCAGATCAAGGAGAGCAAAGGGATTGTTGTGCTGGACAGAGAGGGTTGTGTTGTCTTTGCTTTCTGACACAAGCAGGATGGGTTGGATCTGACTGTTGGACTTTTCCAGCTACTGATTTACAATGGCTGCAATCAAAACTACATTCTGCACACTACAGTCCTGAAAATTTGCACTGTTCTGCAACTCTATTTTGCCTTTCTACTTGCTCTGCAGTAGCTCCTGCACTGCTACTTGCTGTCCCAAAGCTTTGTGCTATTGTGTTGCTGCAGTCTGCTGTTGTTCTGCACTGTTCTGCATTTTTGTGATGTGCAGGTGGCTGTTCTATGAAAGATTTGGCCCTGTAGGCTGCTGTCCCAAAACTCTGGACTGCTGGGCTGCACTTCTCTATTGCTGTTGGGATGCATTTCGCTGCTGCAGCCTTGCCTTGCTAATTTCAGTGGGTTAGCAGGTTTAGGGTTGCTGGGATTGATGCTTGTAACTTGTTTGGGTTGCTGTCTGGTCAAACTCTATGGTTTCCTGCGTTTGTTGGATACGAGCATCCATGGACCGATTGAATTCTTCTTTGCATCCTCCCAAGGGTCAGATTGGCTATGCAATAATTTGCTAACATGGGGGGTAGGATCATTGATGGCAGAGCTGCATTCATTTTTACCATGGGTTGCATTACTAGCATTAATCTCCATCATGTCGTTGGAAAGAGCCGGGGAAGGGTTGATGGTTGCATCAACTTGTGTTGTCGAGCCATGAAAGGGGGAAATTCTTGTCCCTATGACCAATGACATTACATTTGAAGTAGATAACTGATTAGCTTTCATGCTCAATTCTTTGAAAAAATTTACCTTTTGGCCCATTGATTTATACCCCTGGTTTAAGGGGTTCGGTTAGGTTGACCCTAACGCAAACTCTTGCGAAAGCAATCTTCTCCATATTGGCGGTGATAGGGTTTAGCTATAACGGAACTCCAATCTCCGACAAGATTCCGGCTAGATTCTTCTTACGCCAAAAGTAGAGGGGGAGCTTTGGCAATCTAATCCAGATCGGTGTCGAGGCACCTACCGAAGAGGAGTCAAAATCCAGGGACCAAACATCGAGTCCTAGAATTTGTCCCGCCATCGTCCATGGTCCGCTTCGAATAACTGCGTCCCTATCCACATCATTTTTAAATTGACAGATGAAACTGTCCTTGCCTGCATCAAGGACTTTAAAACCATCATAGTGCCCCCATCTTTTGTGAAGTTCAGCTGCGAGAAATTGGAACGGCAGTCTCCTTCCAAATAGTTTGCCAACTAATGTAGAGGCTAGCTTGGCCTGCATGTAGGAGATGGATGCTTGGTCAAGCTAGATCACTCCTTGTATGTGAGCTGAGATTGAAAGATTTGTCCCCAAAACTAACATACTCCTTGCGAGCCCAAACAAAGCTAACTGCAGGATTTTGCTGAGGCTGCTGTTTTGGTGAGAAGCTGAAGCTGAAGCTGTTAGGCTGTTTCTACAGAAAATCCCCATTCTGTTTGCTGCATATTGCCTCTAATTTCTGCATGGTTGACAGTGAAACTTGCTGGATTACACATGTTTGAAGCTGCTGGAGGCTACTCTGCTTGCTGGATGATGTAGAATTTTGTAAAATGCTAACAATGGCATTCTGTCGAACACCTGATGGGCAATTTCAGCTACTGGGACTAACTGTTTCTGTAGTCTAAACAGAAGCTGCAGAAACACATTGCAGGCTGCGCAATTTTGACATGCATAAAGGACTGCCCCAAAGGGCCTCTTGCATCCTCACCATGAATAAATTTCACATCACAGGCAGTTGCACATGATGCGGTCGTCGCCCCGGTTATCATACCTTGGGTGTGATCTGGAATTGAAGCTCTCTGTGAGGGAGAAAGCTGGACTTTGTCTTCCTTGTGTTGGCTGGATTCCTGCCCTTCAAACTAGCTGGTGCTGTTGCTGCTTGCAATTCCAGTGTGTCCACCTGCTGCAACTTGGGCATTCTTGAGGGGATGGGAGCCCCCCTCTGCTCTTGCCGAGGTAGTGGAAGCATCGCAGCAACTGGCGGCTGATTCTGAGTTGGGATTGCCATGTTCGGCGGTGGGATCTGAACTGGGTCCGCCGCGACTAGTGGAGGTGGATCAGGAACCGCCTTGACCTGCGGAAGGACTGGATCAGCGTTGGGCGCATGGGCCTGCTGAAGGGCGCAGCCTACTGAGTGACGAATCCAGTAACAAGGTTGGTGAGGCTTGCCAACATCTCATGCAGCTCTGTCATCCTGGTTCCCCTTGATGAGGAAGTCGATCCAGCATGACGCCTGGAGGCAGAGGTTGAACCCTTATCTCCAAGAGCTCTAACGGAAGGTTCACCTGCGGCTTGGGTGTTCTGGGTCAGAGAGTTGGTTCTGCATGTTTTTCCTACCATCTTCTCAGTCTCAATGAAAGCACTCAAAAAAAAAAAAAACTTGGAGAGCTCTCATTTGCAGGTTTGACTAGTATTGACTAGGGAAGGAGAGCTGGGAAACAAGTGTACGGGTGGGTGGTCAGCCTCCCTGCCGGAAAACCATGGACGGCGCTGCAAGGAAAAAGGAGGACTGGTGGCTTTTGCTATAGCAAGGATGGAAGGCTGCGGAACACCAAACTGGTCAGCTTACTTAGACTAAGCTCATCATCCCTGCTGATGGCGTCCAAGCCACTGTTTGCAGAGCAGGAGGGAGGGACTGCCAGATCGCAGGTGAAGGCCAGTCAAAACCAACAAACATTGGCCTCCTCCTTTGGCCTTCCTGAGCAAAACACACAGATTGCTGAAGCTGGAACAATGATTTTCGCAGCTTGCAATAGATTTGGTGTAACAGGGCTTCTGGTTCCTTTCATCCTCCTAGGCGGGATCTTCCCCACGAGGAAGCCAGACATAACCTTTCACCTCTTCATCAACCTGCTTTCCTCCCTCTAGCTTTCCCTTTGTTCCTAGCCGGAGGGAATCCGCTCTTTCCTGGCATTCAGGCTCCTCAATACGGGCCTGACGCCTTTTTTGGGCCTCTTGACAATAGTGCTCATTTCTGCAACGCCATCGGTCAAGCGCCTGCTCCGGAAGACTTTAGGCCCCCTCGTCTTGAAGTCTATAAGAGTATTACAGACCCTCGCGAGCACATTCAAGAGTTTGAGGCAGCCCTTTGCTATCGCCAACAAGACGAAGCAACGAAGTGCCACCTTCTTGCTACCACTCTGAAAGGAGCTGCATTCAGCTGGTTCATCAAGTTACCCAGAGGTCACATTAGCTCCTATGAACACCTGAAGTGGGAGCTAATCACCCAATTCATTGGGCAAACCCGCATGGTTGTCTCTAATATGGTGCTAGCCAATATCAAGCAAGGAGAGAATGAGAGCTTGGAGGACTACCATTGCGGTAGAGGCGGAAGAAATTAACCCTGTCGTTGCCATACATAATTACTGCAGGGGATTGAAGACTAGAGATTTGTACAAATCTCTCCAGCCGGTGAAGCCCAGGAGCTATTGGTTGTTAGGGTTAACCAGTTTGTGGTCCTGAAAGACACAAAAAGCAGCCCTCCAGATGTTTTCAAGCCTAGAATTGGTGGAAATGGGAAAAGGAAACATCAGAATGACGAAATATCGGGCCTGAGGGATCGAAGGAATGGCACTCCCTTTACCAATTAGAGAATTCGCAATTTCTGTGGGCAACACCAAATCAACCTTAAGTAGGCTTTTGTGTGGCATCCACACATTAATGGCCAAACTAAGACTGCCAACAAAAACATACTCAATATTTTGAAAAAGCGTCTAGATGGAGCAAAAATTCGTTGGCCTGATGAGCTATTAGGAGCTCTGTGGGTATACAATACTGCCCCCTCTGAAGTTAAGAATCTAATTTTTCCGTCGCCTTTGGGATGGACGCTATTATACCTGTCGAATTGGAACACTTCTCTCCCAAAGTAGAAGCTGCTGCAAGCTTCGATCCCGATGCTTTGGAAACCTGTATGAAGAAAAACGGTGATTCACGGCATCTCGATCAAGATTTTCTAAAGCAAAGGAGGCAATTAGCCGCACTCAAGCGTATGAAGCATAAGCGCCAAATTGAACAACACTTTAATTGCAAGGTAAAACTACGAGATTTCTCACGAGGCGATCTTGTTTTTAAGTGACGACAAATGACAGGCAATAACCTTGGGGTTCCTAAACTGAGCCAAATTGGGAAGGTTCATACATCGTTTGCAAAATTGCTAGACCTAATGCATACTATTTGATGAATTCAGATGACACCTAAATTCTAAGAACATGGAGCAGTGCTGATCTCAAAAGTTTTTTGCTTGAATCAGAAATCCTACAGACTCAAGGAATTCTTGATGAAGCTTCATCAAAATTTCATTCCTCACTAATCTTCTGATACTTGCTGGTATCCTACTTCATATTCTTTATTGATTATTTTTTACTGATGCTGGAATTCATATTCGATGGAATTCATACTTTATGGAATTCATATTCTTTATTGACGATGGAATTCATATTCTTTATTGACGATGGAATTCATATTCTTTATTGACGATGGAATTCATATTCTTTATTGACGATGGAATTCATATTCTGGTGGCTATCTGGAATTTGTATTGCATTCATGATCTTTTGAAACTTATGGATTCAGGGAATTCTGGATTTTAATTGCTATGGAAGGCCTCATTGTACATCACGGCTAGTTCTGCTCCGTGTACGAGGGTTATTCCATTAATGTTCCACTTGCATTGATCCGCCCATTTGACATTATGAACGATGATGTGTCATACCAGGATCGATGTCATCACTATTCAATATATGTACATCGTCATCCCCGATACTCTGTTATCATGGGACCGGTGTCATCTTTTTCATACTAATACCCTTAATTAATAATGGTCCCCGAGCCTAGTCAAGCCTGCAAGGCAGGTGGGAACTCCTAACACCTACAATTGAAATCTTACCAAACATCTGAGGGTCAAAGTAACAGTTCAGGAAGGGCAACTAACCCAACGCAACACCTATGATCGTTCAAAATGATTCACTTGTGAAGGACTCTGTTAAGAAGAAGTGAATTCCTATGGACCTTTAGCTGGAGGCTACTATTGCTGCAGTTCAGGAGGAGTATTCTGACCTTCATCCTGATCTCTATAAGGGGAGGCAGGCCAATACCCCTAACCAGCATATGCCCTTGAGGAAGGAACTTCCTCCAAGCCTTGGCCCTAGTGTCAAAGAACCTAGTTGGATCTTTGGGGCCACAGAATGGAAGAACAGCTGGACCTCTGATGTTCTCCTGATTCAAAATACTAACATCTACTAGTGTCTGTAGGAGTACATTAAAGGTTGTCTGGCTCTTGACATGGTGACCTAGGGCCGAGGAACTGAGAATATTCACAACTCTCCTCACTGTCTCCTCCAAATTCTCCATACGCCACCCTCTCCATCCCTGACAAGAATCTACCAGGATGCGCATTGAACGTATTTCAAACTTTATGAAATCATTCTGGCGATAGACCTCAAAATAGTGTCTTTCATCTTGGCCTTTGCTTCCTTGGCTTCCATCACCTGAACTTTGAAGAAGTCCCATTCTTTTCTTAAGGCCTCCTTTTCATCCAATTCCTTTATTCTCTTCTGGAGGTCTTTAACATGTGCAGAGTGGGCTTGGCTGATCTCAGAAATTGTGCGGTGGACAAGGAGAGGTTAGCGCCGCTTATTTTCAGTGGGGTCTTCACGAATCCCTTGCTGCTGTAGTACTGGAGTGAGGGAGAAACTGCTCTATGCTCTCATCCTTGAGCAGTATTCTCCCTGGTGGTAGAATTTTGCCTTCGCGTGTCCTATGCACGATACTCATCTACTTTTCCTCTCCTACCTGTGGCGCCCCTTCTTGGCAGGAGAGTTGGAGATTACCACTATCTCCATTTTGTCTCTCCCTTTCACCCTCGTTTACAGGTTCTTCCGTGGATGAAAGGGTTATCAGAAAAATGCTGGCGACCCTAAGCCTCGGCGATTCAGGCTACACTATTGATTGTGGGGGTATTGTCGCTGCCCCCGGAACCTCTAGAGCAGAAATCGCAGGCTCCGGCCTGGACGACGATTCGTCATTGCCCTAACTTGCTTTCTCCCTTTCTTTTTCGCAGATTGCAAGAAGGCAGGAGCAGAATGCGAATCGACGGGCCTTGCCCTAAATTTATTTTCTGCCAGAACAGAATTCAAAGCGATGCGCTCACCCACGTGCCAATAGATACACGCTTGTGCCCACATAAATGTTTACGCTTATTTATGTGGGGGGCTAATGTTTACACCTGAATTCAACATCACGTCTCAATCATACACGTGGCACCCAAAGACCCTTTTTTATTATATGTTCATTTTATCGGTCACGATATCTGACTAATCAAGCTTTACCTTTGCATGTCTCGAACCCCAGACCTGAGGGTTCGACATCCCTGACCTCAGCCACGATATTAGAGCTTCAGCGCCTCCCAGTAACATCGATCACGATGTCTTCTCACCCTCAGGTGTTACTATCAGCCCAGTAGGAATCGCCACGTCAGCATAACTTTCACTAAACGAAAATTTTCACCAGTCACAGAAATAAAAAACTCGCGTTCCCCAGCCACTATTGATGGTTTTTCCGGAGCTGGCAACGGTGGGACCACCAGTATGGATCCTTTGAATATAATATGCAATATTCCATTCCAGAAAACCCACAGAGCTTCACTACAGCTCAGCTATAAATACCTCTAGGTAGAGCCCCAAGGCAACAAACACATATATAAACACAAAAAGAGAGAAAACATAGAAAAAAGACCAACAGATAAAGAGAATTAGATTCTCCAACATCGAGGACGAAGCTTGTATTCTTATTCCTTTGAAAACTTGATCTAGATGAATTCTGTTGTGTTTTCTTTCTTTTGTCTCGTCTTTTTTGTTTGAAAAAGATAGATCAGAAGGGAAAGAACGAGAATTCATAAGTAAATGAAGGTATAAAGCTAATGATAAAATCTGAGTTAAAAGGTTTTTGCAACAAGAAACAGACTATTGTCGTAAATGATGTTGTGTTAGACAAATGAGACATCGAAAAATGATAGTTAAAAGAATAAAATGAACAACGCACTCTGATGTTTCGAAACATCGTGCACGATATCAAGAAGAGCGCAGGTGAAAAGACGCTTCGATATCCGTGCACCGCTTTGAATTTCGAAACTGTCATAAAAATGGACGGTCAAATCGGAACTGCACATCGATCGATAAGATCAGACGGACAGAAGATGAAGAGTTGCAACTGTTCCCCATAAAGTCGTGGTTCAAGGAGGGAAATTTGAAACGTTAGCTTTCGTCTCAAACTCTGGAAATGCTCCTTACGCTTGTTCGTCGCCAAGCTTCACCATGGGGAGAAAAGAGATTGAATGGGCCGAGCTAGTCGAACAGTTCCTGAGCGACTCCAGCTATCTTTGAGAGTCTTCTGATGGAGCACGAAGTACTCAACACGACAAGGGGGTTCAGAGGAAACCCCAGCCTCATAGTCATCTAGCCCACCGCCGAGCTCCGTCCGAACAGACCCCCTGAAGGAGCGGTGTGTGTTTACTGGGCGCAAGTGGAGTACGACATGCTGCTTCCTCCATAGCCAGAGTTCAGAAAGATCCTGAACTCGTACTAGATCGTGCCGGCCCAGCTCTCCCCCAACGCCGTTCATATACTCCCTCTTGAAGCTGTTGCAGGTTCAGGAGATACCATGGAGCTTGACGCTGTTCAGGAGCCTCTTCAGTTGGATGGCGGTGCCTGGATACAGAGGATGCCTGGCCCTGAGGTTGAAGACGAGGAAGGCGATGTTCTCCAGGGCGAGTAGTTCAAACTCAGACTGGATAGACTACTATTTCTTCGTAGGAGGGGATTTGAGCATCCCTCTGAAGCCCGGAGTCTGCCCATCTGAGTTCATTGGGGATGCCGGGTGGGTGGCTGGAGAAGGGACCCTGAGGAACTTGGAGAAGCTGAAGGGGCAAAACTGGCCCTTGAAGTACTTCCTCAAGCACGTAAAGAACGACACATCCTTGTACGCGCAAATGTTAGGGTATGTCGTCTTTAAGGAGACAACTCCTCCGCCCAGTACGGTTTTAATGAAGAGGGCCAAGAGAGGACAGCCCCCAGCCACCCAACTCAGCAAAAAGGTTACTGAGGTGGTGGAGGAGCAAGGAGAGATAAAGGTTCCAGAGCCAGTTTGTGGCAGAACCGCCGTCGACACGGCATCTTCTCCAGAGGATACCGCTGAAGACGAAAAGATCTGGCCGAGCTGTTCGATGATGCAGGCAAAGGGAAGGAGCCTGCAACGCCGGCCAAGCCCAAGGCGATCCCCGAAAGTAATAAGGAGATTGTTCTTGGGGGAGATAAAGGAGAGGAGAAGGCCGAAGAGAAAGGCCAGAAGAAAGAAGAGAAAGGCCAAGAGGAAGCCCTAGAGAAGGGAGCAGAGGGGGCTGCCGTGAGCCCATGCTTGGACTTGGTGCTAAAGGAAGTCCCAAAGAGGAAGAGGAGGAAGAGGAGCCTTCCAGAAAAGAGAAGTCCAGAGCCCCCTTCGAAGAAGGGGAAGACCGTGGAAGAAGAACAGTCGACTGCCAAGGGAGCACATGAATGGCAACAGAGTGTGGAGCCCCCCTACTGCGTCAACTTCGCAGGGAGGTTTGGGGACGATAGCGCGAAGATAGCTGTGGAGACAATAGGAAATGAAAGAAAATTAACAACACTCTCCCAGCAATCATTTGGACGAAGCCACGCAGTCCCAGGGGACATGGGGCTAGCGATAGGAGGTGGCTTAGTTACCAAGGATCTGGAGGAGAGAATTAAGAAAACCTCGACGCCGGATGCCTACGCCAATGTAGCCAACAAGATGGTCACTGTAAGGGTTACTGTCTGGCTGAGATGTACTAACTCTGTTTTGTTTCTCAGGCGCTCGCTCGTCTGCCCCTACTTCTGAACAGAACCTTGTGGACGGAGGAGCAAGTAATTGAGCAGGGACGCCAGATCCAGCAATAAGGCGAAGAAATAGAAGCCTTGAAGGCCCAACTTGCGGCAAAGTCTTCTCAACAAGATGCTTTGCACGAGGGGTTTTCAGTTCATAAATCCGCCATGGGAGCGCTGAAGGCTGACAATAAGGCTCTGCGAGAAAAGTTGGATAATCGTCGAAGACCAAGATGGTCTGCGGCAGCTGTGGAGGCCTACAAAATAAGCTTATCCTGCAGGAAGGAGAGGTTAGAGAGGATTAGGAGAGCTTGGGAAGGCCTGGTCTCCACTTTGATCCGAGAGGGCAAGATCATTGCGAATGACCTCGCGGAAGTGGAGCCCATCCCATGCCTAGCCGCTGATCCAGCTTACAAAGAAGAGGGGTTGGACTTGGCTGACGACTTTATCCAACAGATGTTTGATCTTTTGGACAAAGTCAGTAGAGGTCAACCCGCTTCGATGTAGGATGAGTGAATGTAATCTCAATTTTGTACTTTGAAAATGAATAAAAAAATTTTCTTTTACATACCTATTTATGGTGATGTGTAATGAAATGAACAGGTACCTTAAATGGAATGTATTTGAAACAATCTGATTCTGAAAGCCAATTTGCAAGAACACTCCATAATGAATTCATAATGAACGAACTGAACTATATAGAGTATTTCTCCAGGCTAAGTTTGAGACTACACTTCTTTGCACATTTGCACAGGAAAAAAGTAATGATAATAATGATCCTGCTTAGGAGGAGTCATCTGACCCGATGCCAAAAGGGCAGAACGTCTAAAACATCGTAATCGATGTTTGTACTTGAGGCATGGGCTGATTGAGCAGAAAGAGTATTTAGAGTTTTTGATTTGAAACCATACTCCTTTATAAACCTACACGGGAAAGAAGTAATAATGGTGGTGGAGATCCTGCCTAGGAGTTATCTGACCCAATGCCAAAAGGACTATAGATCGTCTGAAACATCGTAATTGATGTTTATACTTGTGGCATGGGTTGACCTCCGTTAGAGCGACAGATCCTAGTGAGAGGCGAGGCACTCTGCTTAGGGGGACCTGTATCATGAGTAGATAGCAGGGACTGCCCTGAGGTTACGAGCAGGTCTTCTGGCTCTCCGCTAGCCAGGTGGGCTTATGGAAGGGTTCCAAATGTGGATAGAAGATCCTGCCTGCCTTAGGCGTGACTAGGCTCAGTGACCTCCGTTTATGGATAGCGAGGATAATAAACCATCGGGTACGAGGTGCGAAACCTCGGGTACGATGTTTAGAGAGTTTGAGATTAGAATCATACCTGTCGCATGATGCTTGAATAATAGATAAACTAGTCGTGCTTTAGATAATATGAATATCTCAGTATGAATTATTAATCATAGTATTAATAGCATAAGAATCTCAGAACATGAGATGTCTGAACAAAGGACTTTGTACCAGAAGAGAGTCCTCATTAATTGTCGTAATGATGATCATGAATCAGGGGCAACTGAAATTCTGAAATTTAGAACATTGATATCAATGTGGAAGACCATAATAAAAGGAATCTGGATGTATATTAATATAGAAGAATTTCTGTGAGTCTGCACAAATGAATCTCATGTGTAAAGAATGAGAATAAATAGATGTCAGGGCATAAGCATAGAATTTCTTTAGATCATTCCTGCTCCACGTCCTAGGGAGTTGAATGCCTTCAGAAGTCATAAGATAGTACGCATTAGGTCCCGCAACCTTGCGCACGATGTATAGGCCCTCCCAGTTGGGTTCAAGTTTGGGACCCCCTAAGTTGCTGCCAGTAAGTAGTCATCGTTTAAGCACCAGATCGCCCTGAGCGAAGTCTTTGGGGTTGACCCTGCGGTTAAAGTATCATTCAGCTCGGCGTTTATACTCCAGACGTTTGAGTGCGACCAACTGCCTTTTTTGTTCCAAGAGATCCAGATCAACACGCCGTGAATCATCGTTCTCATCTGTCCAGGTTTGCAAATCTTCGGGATTGAAGTTGGCGGCTGCCTCCACTCTGGGGGAGTAATGCTCCAGCTCAACAGGTATAACGTCCATCCCGAAGGCCAGAGAGAGGAGATTCCTGGGTAACCTCGGATGAGGCGGTGTTATAAGCCCAAAGAACGCCCGACAGTTCATCTGGCCAGCGGCTTTTGGCATCGTTGAGGCATTTCTTCAAGATATTCAGGATATTTTTGTCGGTAGCTTCAACTTGTCTAGTCGTGTTAGGATGCCAGACGGAGGCATATTTGAGATTAATCTGGTATTTGCCACAGAAATTGCGGATCAGCTGATTGGCAAAAGGAGTGCCGTTATTTGTGATAATTACCATGGGCACACCACCATATCTGCAGACGATGTTTGCCCATAGGAAGTTCTCGACATTCTGAGCAGTGGGTTGAGCAAGAGGCTTTGCTTCTATCCACTTTGTGAAGTAGTCAACAGCGACCAACACCGATTTGTAGCTCCGGATGGCGGTAGACATTGGCCCCAAAAAGTCGAGCCCCCAAACGGTGAAGGGCCAAGACGAGTTGATGGGCCTGAGATAGCCAGCAGGCTGCCTCCGCATATCAGTGTAGTACTGGCATTGAAGACATTTCTCCACAAATGCTTAAACAGCTTTGTCGATGTTAGGCCAAAAGAATCCCTTGCGTAGGATCCGCATGACCAGATTTCGGCCTCGAGTGTCAGTTCCGCATTCCCCTTTGTGAACGGCCTCCATGATTTCTTGAACTTCTTCAGGCCTCAAGCATTTAGTGATTGGCCTGGCATAAGATCTTCTGTATAGTTTCTCGCCAATGAGGACGTATCTAGCGCATTCAAGCCTCAACCTTTTTACTTCTTGTTGGTTGCTGGGTTGGGCTCCATTCTTCAGACAATTGATGATTTTATCCATTCAGCAAGGTGGATGTTCAGAGCTATGTATCTCTACACACTCGTAGCTGGGCTTTTCGAACATTTGATACTGATGACAGTCGGGAAGCCCCCCTTTTGCTAGATGATTTGCCACCTAGTTCTCCTCCCTAGGAACATGTGTTAAGGAGAATTCGTCGAACTGGGAGATCAAGGACTGGGTCATCACCAGATACTTCTTTAAAACCTCGTCCTTTGTCTCGTAAGTGTGATTCACTTGATTGACAACCAACTGCGAGTCGCTGAATACTTGTATATGCTTCACTAACATCCCGAGGGCAAACTTCAGCCCCGCAATGAGAGCTTCGTATTCTGCTTGATTGTTGGTAACTTTGAACTGAAGAGTTACCGCTCGATGTAAGGCAACTCCTATGGGGCTAGTCAGAAGAATTCTAACTCTTTGAGATTGAAGTCCGGAAGCACCATCGATGTGGAGAGACCAGGATATGACCTTGCTTTTAGTGGGTGCTGGCTCTGAAGTGAAAAGTTTAGCAACGAAGTCGGCCAGCGCTTGAGCCTTGATGGTCATCCGCGGAGTATATTTGACATCGAACTCGCCAAGTTTGATGGACCATTTGAGGAGCCTTCCCAAAACTTCGTAAGTGTGCAAATATCTTTAGAAGGGGATGATTAGTGACCACCTGGATAGTATGCGACTGAAAGTATGGACACAACTTTCTTGCTGCCATCAGAAGAGCAAGAGCAAGCTTCTCCAGTGTGGGGTACCGAGTCTCAGTGTCAAGAAGTATATGACTGACGTAGAAGATAGGGCGTTGAATACCCTTATTATCGTTCACGAGGACAGTCGAGACTGCTGCGTCAGATACCCCTAGATAAAGAGACAAAACATCTCCTGCTTTAGGTGCCACAAGCATTACCGCAGTGGTAAGGTATTTTTTGAGCTCCGCGAAGGCAGGCATTCATCAGTCCACTGACCTTTCTTGTCATTGCGAAGACATCGAAAGAACAGCAAACACCGATCACCAGCCTTGGAGATGAACCTTCCCAGACTGTTGACCCGTCCTGCGAGCTTCAGAGTCTCCTTCAATGATCAGGGGGGAGGCATGCTGGGAACCGCCGATATCTTGTCTGGGTTAGCCTCTATCCCTCTAGCCAATGCCAGGTAGCCCAAGAACTTTCCTGAAACAACATTGAACGTACACTTGGCAGGATTGAGCTTGAGGTTAACCTTCGAAGAGTGTCGAATGTCTCTTTGAGGTCGACAAGATGTTCCTCCATGCTCAGCCTTTTGACCAGAATGTCGTCAACATATGCTTCAAGATTCCTCCCTCTTTGATTTTTGAAGACGGCGTCGATCATACGCTGGTAAGTGGCGCCGACATTTTTAAGACCAAAAGGCATGACGTCATAGCAGTAGGTTCCAAAGTCGGTGATGAAGGCAGTTTTCTCTGCGTCTTCTTTGGCCATCCGGATTTGATAATATCTAGAAAAAGCATCCAGGAAGCTCATGACATTGTACCCAGAAGGGCGGTCTACCATCATATCGATGCGCGGAAGAGGATAGGTGTCTTTGGTTTGATTGAGTGCTCGGAAGTCCACGCACATCCTCCACTTCCAATGACTTTCTTTACCATGACAACGTTGGTAAGCCATTAAGGATATTAGACTTCTCTGATGTATCCTGCCTTCAATAATTTGTGAAGTTCCTCCTCTATGGTGTTGTGTCTTTCTCCTGTCATGACCCTCTTCTTTTGTTTTATAGGGGTCGCATCAGCAGATACATTCAAGTGATGCTCACAGATAACCCTGTCAACTGCCGAGATGTCTTCAGGGGACCACGCAAAGACATCCATATACTCAGAAAGTAAAGCAGTGGTGTCTGCTTGCTGATTTGCATTCATAAAAGAAGATATATTTACAAGTTTAGAAGAACTTTCTCCCCCCACTGGTACATTGATAACCCCCTCTTGTGGTACGACAGGCTCTGACTCCCTGGATTCCAGTTGATCAATCACGAGCTGTGCGGCGATCTGAAAACATCGGGTTGCCTGCCCGAGGTCTCCTCTAACAGTGACAACGCCGCTGGAGGTAGGAAACTTCGCACAGGATGAGGCATAGAGATCACCATCTCGAAGGAGTTGAGAGTGGTTCTCCCAAGGATGGCGTTATAGCCTGGCTTAGCTCTGATGACAACGAAGTTCACCATGTTCATGGCGTGGTCGTTGTCATCGCAGAAAGAGGCTGGCAGAGAGATGAATCCGAGTGACTGAACCCTCTCTCTGGAGAAACCGAGAAGAGGTTTGTTCCTTTAAGCCCCATCTGGAGGAAGGTGGACTCAAAAAAGATGTCAGCCGCGCTTCCTAAATCTAGGAGTACTCGCCGTACGTCGAAATCGGCGACGCGGGTGGTGACCACTATCGGGTCGTTGTGAGGGTTGCCTTGACGGGGAAGGTCTTCATGACAAAATGTGAGTGGGATGGAGGAAGAGGGTTAATGAGAGATACCGCCAACCTCTATCACCTGACGATGAGCAGTAGAAGGATCAATGCTGAAGATGACATTGATCGTCCTTGCAGCTGGGGGGTAGGACCGCATCGACTGACTAGAGCCTAGTGGTGGTGAGACCCGGGTCGGAGCCCCCACGTCTGCTGGGACCTTGCCCTTCTGCGTAGTATTGAATGTAAGCACCATCAGCATGAACTCTTCAAATTTGTCCTGATCTGCCAGCTTGTTGAGCAGAGCCCTTAATGCATGGCACTTGTGAAGCTTGTGCCCGTAGTTCCCATGGAACTCACAGTAGTTCTCCGGATCCACTCCGGCCGGCGGTGCTGGTTTGGGTCTTAAAGGACGAATCCAGTCTTGCCTCACGGCTGCGGCATACACTTCAGTAAGTGGCCAGGAGAAGAAGTGATTCTGCTCATGGGCCGGTCGTGGCCTCCTTTCGTCCCTGCCCTAGTTCTTGCCTCTGCGGTTCATCGTGGACGACCAGCTAAAAGCCGCTCCTTTCAGAGTGTTGGCCACAAGGTGGCATTTGGCAACTTCGTCGGGTTAGCCATAGCGGACAGCAGCCTCGAACACTTGAATATGTTCATGAAGGTCAGAAGTACCCCTGTAGGCTTCAAGTTGAGATGGCCTGAAGTCTTTTGGGACTGGCGTCTGCCGGATAGCGTCAGAAAAAGGAACATTGCTATCCAGCGGGCCAAAGAAGGGATCAAGTCCGTATTGGAGGGCCTGAGCACCTGGAAAGAGGGGACTCCGTCTAGTGAGAAAAGGACGGAAAGATGGTGAAAGAAAGGTAGGCTATGAAAGTGGATATGGTGGAAGAGGATTTTGGTGGACTTCTTGAGGAGGAAGAGGGTGTCTGAGCGGCTGAGAAGAGCCAGACGACTGAACAAAAGGTGCCGCGACCAGCGGGAGGGGAATAGGAGCCGCCGCAGCTGGTGGGAGAGGTGCAGGCGGTAGTGTGACAGCGCAAACTAGCTGAGCCTGCCTAAAAATCACAGCTTGCTGGGCAGTAAGGCCGGTAACCAGGTCAGTGAGGTTCGCCAGCATCCCCTGAAACTCTGAAATGCGGGTACCTGTGGAGGAAGAAGTAGATCCGGCGAGACGCCGGGATGTTGAAGCTAAAGTTTCATCACCTGGTGCCCTGACAGAAAATTCACCTGCATGTGTGCTGCGGACCGCAGAGTTGGTTCTGCGCGTCCTGGCCACCATCTTCTCGATGTCTCAATGGAAGCACCAGAAAATATTGACGTGGAAAGTAGAGGGTCCCAAGAGAGAGAGAGAGAGAGCGGTACACAGAGAGCTAAGCCTGATGATTAAGACCTAAATGAAAGTAATACGTATCCAGAACAGCACACAAGGATTTAAGGTGATTCAGAAAAGAAAATCCCTTACGTCCACCGAGCGATCAGCAAGAGATGATTTCACTAGAAAAAGAAAGGCGATGGTCAAAAAGACCAGTACAATGAACTAAAAGAAGAGAGCGAGCTTCCTTCTCTTGAGCTCTTAGTACAAGGGTGATAGAAAAGAAATCCTGCGATTAAAAAAAAAAACCCTTTTCTTGAAGCCTGTTCAAAGGTATTTATAGGCAGGAGATAGTGGAGCTTAGTCCGGATTTTCCGGAAGAGGGTGGAATATTCAATTGCTGAGTACACACTGGTAGTCCCACCGCTGTCGGCCACCGGAGGAGCCGAAAGTAATGGAAGGAGAGCTTAGCTTCTTGATCTTGGCATTTCGTCTAGGGGTCCGTGATGGCTGGAGCATGCGGGTCTTTGGTTTGCGTGATTAGAAGAAGCATGCTGCATTAGAAACGGCGCGGTCGTGGCATGCCGACAGCAACAGGTGCAGCTGAGAAACATCGTCATCGATGTTGCTGGGAGATGATCATGAATCGTTGTCGACGATGTTTGGCCGAACCCTCGTGGCCGAGGTTTGAGACCTGCAAGAATAATAATAATAATAAGGGGTTAATGCTCCCACAGTGCCACGTGTACGGCTGAGATACAGCACTGGAACCACGTATTAACATTAATAGAAGGATTTTCATCCATACGGTAAATGTTGTTGAATCCATAGGTACTTGAGAGGCTTATACATTAGATGGCGTACAACTTGAGACTATTTGTAGTTTGGTCTCTTTGTTTTTTCTATACAGTTTTCATTAAGCTTTTGAGATGAAGAAAAGTATGAATCGGTATGCGGAATTTTCTTAGAGAATTTTAACTAAAGTCAAACAAAACTCTAAAATATTATAGAAGGATAATATCATGTTTTGCTATCCAACGAATGAAAAGTGTCATAACATTAGAGGACGAAAAACAGTTGTACATCGAATGTAGTGACCAATAGAGAAGGATTTTGCTAAAGGATTTACCGCAGCGTTGCTGACAAAATAAATTGAAAAGATTTTTGGTAAATATTGTTCTATAATAGCATAGAATGTTTATTTTCTCAAGCATGAAAAATAAATTAAAACATTCTCAAATATAAAGTTCCTTACATTAGCTCCAATACAAGAGCAGATGCTCCTCTACCACTATTGCACACCCCAGCAACTTCAAATCTGCCATTTCTATGTCTTAGAACCTGTAAGAGTAGGAGAAAAGTTAAGTTATGTTAGTAAATTGTTGGGCAGGAGTCTTTGTTGTAGAGAAAAAAATATTTCATTTTGTACAGAGTAAAAAATATTTAAAGAAAGGGGAGTCCTAGAAAAAGGAGTTAAACATAGGGAGAATATTATTGTAAGAGGGCAGAACAATAACGAAAGAGCAGTTATATCATGCAAAAATAATAATTGAATCACTTTTAATTTGATGAAATAAAAAAGATAAAAACATAAAATTTTAATTTAAGTATATTAAAAAGTTCTGCTAGTATAATAGCTTAAAGCATATTAAAACGAATTATTAGTTTCTACTGAAAAAACAAAAAAGACTATTGGTACTTTGGGGCCATGTAATTATAATAAGGTTTTGAAGCTCTTTTTAAGAAAAAATAGTTTGCTAAAACAAATATTTTTACAGTAAAAAAGATGCAACATAGAAAATATTTCTAAATACTGTTTTTTCTAATTATGCTTTAATTGTTGGAAAAAACAACAATAAAGCTATGTTGGTTAAAGTCTTTCAAAAGTTTTGTAAGATGGAGAAATATTTATAGTAGTATAAAATAATATTTAATTAGTGTCTGTTACACGTGATTCTAGCGCTGCATCCCTGTCGTACACGTGGCACCTACCTGGCATTTGGCCTTTATTTATTTACTGACTTATTTATCTGTTCTCACAAGTTTCTGAACCCGGTCAAACCTCGGACACGAGGGTTTAATCAAACCTCGGACACGAAAAGTCAACCAAGCCTCGTCCACGACGAGCCAGGACCATCCCTGATAACGTCGATGACGATGTTACAAAGCAGTGCCTGTCATAATCAGCATGGCCCGACCGCGTCGTTCCCCTTATAAGGCCTTCTTTCCAAGACACGCAAATCAAGGGTCCGCATGCCCCAGCTGTCATGAATCCCCAGAAGCAGTACCAAAATTAAAAGTTAGCAATCCTCCTTTTGCGGCTTTTGGTCCCTCCGGCGGCCGACAAGCGGCACGAACCCAGAGCTTGTTCACCTCTTTTCCTCCGAAAAATCAGGATAAAGCTGCATCATCCGCTACCTACAAATACCCCTGAACAGTCTTCAAGCAGGGGGATCCAAAAATCGAGCACCCAGGATCAACAGATCAGAGGAGGACGACTTGCCCCAGGAAGAGCAGATCCCTCCTCTATTACCTCTTGTAAAACAGGAGCTTGAGAACAAGAAAAGCTCTCTTTCTCTTTCTCCTTCTTTCTCTCTTCCTCTTGTAAGCTCTTTGTATTAGCCTTCACGGCTACCTTTTCCCATTAGTAAAACTTCTTCGCTGACCACTCGGTGGACGTAGGGGATTTCCTCCCTGAACCACCTTAAATCTTTGTGTGCTATTCTGGATGCACCGAACTCTCTCTCTCTCCCTTAAGTCTCAACCATCAGGCTTACCTCTCTGCGCGCCGCCGTCTCCCGAAACTCTCTCTTTTTTAGTGTTTCTTGGGATCTCCTTCATCCTACGTCAACATCTTCTGGTGCTTTCATTGAGACCCTGGGAAGATGGTGGCTAGAACGCGCCGAACCAACTCCGCTGCTCGCAGTGTACATGGGGGAGAACCTTCCGTTCGGGCTCCACTTCTCGGCGTCACGCTGAATCTGCTTCCTCCTCCAGGGGAACCAGCGTCTCAGAACTTCAGGGGATGCTGGCGAATCTCACTGACCTGGTCACTGGCCTCACAGCCCAACAGGCCGTGATTCTCAGGCAGACTCAGCCAGTATGCGCAGTACTCTCCCGCCGGTCGCGGCGGCCTCTGCTCCTCTCCCGCCGGTCGCGGCGGCTCCTGCACCTCTTCTGCCGGTTGCGGTGGCCCGAGAACCACTTCCGCCGATAGCGGCAGCCCCTGTACCCCCTCCTCCAGTCGCTGAGGCTCCTGCTCCCGTGCTTCCAGTCGTGGCGCCTTCTATTCAGACATTTGGCTCTTCTCAACCGCCCAGACGCCCCTTTCGCCTCCAGGAGGTTCACCAAAATTCTCTTCCACCATGTCCGCTACCACAGCCTGCTTTCCTTCCACCTGCCTTTCCTCCTTTCCTTGCCGGAAGAGACCCCCTCTTTCCAGGCGTTCAGACCCCTCACCATGGGCCTGACTCCTTCTTTGGACCGATGGATGACAATGCTCCTTTTACTGACGCTATCCGGCTGGCCCCAATCCCAGAAGACTTCAGGCCGCTCAGGCTTGAGGCCTACAGGGGCGCGACCGACCCCCGCCAGCATATACAAAGGTTCGAGGCCGCGGTCCGTTATCGCCAGCCAGATGAGGCTACCAAATGCCACCTCCTTGCAATCATCCTGAAGGGGGCGACATTTAACTGGTTCATCAAGCTCCCCAGGGGTCACATTTCCTCCTATGAACATCTGAAATGGGAGCTGATCGCTCGTTTCATCGGTCGAACCCGAATAATCGTTTCCGACATGGTGCTCGTCAATATTAAGCAAGGCGAGAGGGAAAGCCTCCGGAATTACACCAACCTCTTTTCTTCGCCGCCGCGGCAGAAGCTGAAGATGTCGACCCTGCAGTGGCCATGGACAATTCTCGGAGCTACCCAGAGTTGGTGGTCAGAGCCAACCAATTCATGCTCCTCGAGGATGCTGAGTCCTCTCCCACCGATGTTTCCGGAGCCAAGCAGAAGAAGAGAAAGAGAAACATCGGGGTGATGAACCCCCGGCCACAAAGTTACATATGGCCAAGAGTCGTGGTCGAGATGAGGGGAAGCCACGACACGTCCAGCACCAGAAACATTTCTTCACCCGGTCGCTCTCTGAAGTCTATGCGACGGCCGTCAAACAAGGTTGGGTCCGACCTGTCGGACCCAAGCCGGCGCCTCCAGTCGGAGTAGATCCCGATAATTATTGTGAGTTCCACGGGAACTACGGGCACAAGCTTCACAAGTGCCGAGGCCTCAGGGCTCTGCTCGACAAACTGGCGGGTCAGGGCAAGCTCGAGGAGTTCATGCAGATGGCACCGACCTTCACTGCTGCCCAGAAAGGGAAGACCCCCGAAGTTACTGGGGCTCCTACTAAAGCCCTACCATCTCCAGGCCCCAGCCAACTAGGATGTCCTTACCCCCCTGCCACCAGGGCGACCAATGTCATCTTTAGCATTGACCCTACTACTGCTCGCCGCCAAGAAGCCGAGGTCGGCGGTGTCTCTGAGCAACATTCTTCATCCATTCCGCTTACCTTCTGCCAAAAGGATCTCCCCCAGCAGGGCAACTTACACAACGATCCAATCGTGGTCATCGCCCGCATAGCTGATTTCAATGTTCGACGAGTGCTCCTCGACTCTGGGAGTGCCGCTGACATCCTTTTCGAATCTGCTTTCCTCTGGATGGGGCTCAAGGAGGTAAACCTCCTCCGTGCTGAAACCACCTTACTCGGTTTCTCCGAGGAGAGGGTTCAACCTCTGGGATTCATTGCCCTGCCTGTCTCCTTCAGCGACGACAACGGCTACGCCATGAACATGGTGAACTTTGCTGTCATCAGAACTAAATTAGGCTACAACGCCATCCTTGGAAGGACAACACTCAATTCCTTTAGCATGGTGATTTCCACCCTCGCCTCTGTGCGAAGTTCCCTACCTCCAGCGGCGTTGTCACCATAAGAGGAGATGTTAGGCAGGCTACCCGGTGTTTCCAAATCGCCGCACAGCTCGTCGTCGATCAACTGGATCCCAGGGAGTCTCAACCTGTTGTACCACAGGAGGGGGTCATCAATGTAACCTTGGGGGGGAAGACTCTTCTGAAGTTGTAAACTTATCCTCATCCATAAATGATAAGCAGCAGGCGGAAATCACTGTCATGCTTTCTGAGTATGTTGATGTCTTCGCATAGTCTCCTGAAGATGTTTTAGGCGTGGACAGGGCTGTCTGCGAGCACCATCTAAACATATCTGAGACTGCCTCTCCTACAAAACAGAAGAAGAGGGTGATGGCAGGGGAGAGGCAGGACGCTATCAAAGAAGAAGTCAACAAACTACTTGGAGCAGGTTACATCAAGGAAGTTCAATACCCCCAATGGCTCACCAACGTTGTCATGGTGAAAAAGGCCAACGGGAAGTGGAGGATGTGCGTAGACTTCCGCACATTGAATCAGGCCTACCCCAAAAACACTTACCCCCTCTCACGCATCGATACAATGGTGGATCGTACCTTCGAATACGACGTTATGAATTTCCTGGATGCTTTCTCTGGGTACCATCAGATCCGGACGACTAAAGAAGACGAAGAAAAGACTGCCTTCATCACTGACTTTGACACATACTGCTACAATGTCATGCCCTTTGGTCTCAAGAATGCCGACGCTACTTAACAGCGCATGATTGATGCCGTCTTCAAGGACCAAAGGGGGAGAAATCTTGAAGCTTATGTCGACATCCTAGTCAAAAGCAAAACCTTAGAGGGACACCTCGGCAACCTCAGGGAGACACTTGACACCCTCCGAAGGTTCAACCTCATGCTTAATCCTGCCAAGTGCACCTTCGGCACGGCCTCAGGGAAGTTTTTAGGCTATCTAGTCTCATCCAGAGGGATAGAGGCCTATCTAGATAAATTCTCGGCGATCCTGAGCATGCCCTCTCCTAAAATGGCAAAAAAGATTCAAAAACTGGCGGGACGGATCAACATCCTGGGCAGATTCATCTCAAAAGCCAGGGATCGATGTTCGTCATTCTTTCGATGCCTGCGCAACAACAAGGGGGGTCAGCAGACCAACGAATGCGAAGCCGCTTTCACAGAGCTGAAGAAGTATCTTACCTCGGCCCCGATATTAGTGGCACCAAAGGAAGGAGCAGTCCTATCTTTATACTTGGGGGTGTCTGACACAACAGTCTCAGTGGTCCTCGTGGACAACGATAAGGGGGTACAACATCCAATCTTTTATATCAGCCACATACTCCTAGACGCTGAAAGCTGATACCCCACGCTAGAAAAGCTTGCTCTGGCTCTCCTGGTGACGGCGAGAAAACTACGCCCGTATTTCCAGTCCCACACTATCCAGGTTGTCACTGATCAACCAATCTTGAAGATACTGCACACTCCTGAGGTCTCGGGAAGGCTGCTCAAGTGGTCCATTGAGCTAGGCGAGTATGACATCACGTATGTCCCGCAGACGACAATCAAGGCACAGGAGTTGGCAGATTTCGTCGCCGAGCTTTCTACTTCAGAGCCACCGCTTGCCAGACATCGAACAAACCTCTGGTCCCTTCATGTCGACGGTGCATCTGGATCATAGTCCCAAAGGGCTGGGATTCTCCTAACCAGCCCAATGGGAGCCACCTTATACTAGGCCGTGACACTTCAATTCAAGGCTACAAACAATCAAGCGGAGTACAAAGCTCTTATTGCAGGGCTAAACTTCGCACTCAGTATGGCTGTGAAGTGCATACAGGTGTTCAGTGACTCCCAATTGGTCGTCAACCAAGTGAATCGAGCATTCGAAACAAAAGACGAAGTTCTGAAAAAATAACTGCAACAAGCCCAGTCTTTAATCTCTCAGTTTGAAGATTTCTCCCTGACGCATATTCCAAGAGAAGAAAACCAAGTGGCAGATCGATTCGCAAAGGTGGGGCTCCCCGACCTCCGCCGAACTCAAGTATTCGAAAGGCCCAGTTTCGTATGTGCAAAAATCCACTCTGAGGAGCATCCGCCTTGCTGGATGGACAGGATCCTCAATTACCTGAAAGATGGGACGCTACCCGATAACAGGCAAGAGGTGAAGAAACTGAAGCTTGATTGCGCCAAGTACGTTCTCATCAATGGGGAGCTCTACAGAAGGTCTTACGCCAAGCCCCTCACCAAATGCTTGCGGCCTGAGGAAGCTCAAGAAGTCATGGAGGTTGTGCACAAAGGGGAGTGCGGAACTCATGCTCGTGGCCGAAGTCTGGTTATGCGAATCCTACGCCAGGGATTCTTCTGGCCAAATATCCACAAGGATGCTCAGGTGTTCGTGGAGAAGTGCTCTCAATGCAAGTACTACGCTGACATGAACAGGCAGCCCGTCGACTATCTCAAACCCATCAATTCGTCTTGGCCCTTCACTATTTGGGGGCTGGACTTCCTGGGCCCAATGCCTACGGCCATAAGGAGCTACAAATGAATATTAGTGGCTGTCGACTACTTCACAAAGTGGATTAAAGCCAAGCCACTTACACAGCCTACTGCGCAAAATATCGAAAATTTCCAATGGGCCAACATCGTCTGCAGATACGGCATACCAATGGTGATTATCACAGACAATGGTACCCCGTTTGCTAATCAGCGAGTCTATGACTTCTGTGGTAAACATCAAATCAACCTCAAGTACGCATCTGTCTGGCACCCTCATACCAATGGGCAGGCAGAAGCCGCTAACACAAATATCCTGAATATCTTGAAGAAACGTCTTGACGGCGCCAAAACCCGCTGGCCAGAAGAACTACCAGGCGCTCTCTAGGCTTACAATACAGCTCCTTCCGAGGTCACCCAGGAGTCTCATTTCTCCCTTTCATTTGGGATGGACGCAGTCATACCAGTTGAGCTAGAACACTCCTCCCCCAGGGTAGAAACCGCAGCCAACTTCAATCTCGAAGATCTGCAAACCTGGATGGGCGAAAACGATAATTCACGACGAGTCGATCTAGACTTCTTGGAACAGAAAAGAGATTTGGCCGCTCTTAAGCGCCTGGAGCACAAGCGCTGGGTTGAAAGGTATTTCAACCGCAAGGTTAACCCCAGGACTTTCGTTCAAGGAGACTTGGTACTCAAACGACGGCTTCTTGCTGGCAGCAACTTGGGAGTTCCCAAACTTGAGCCTAACTGGGAAGGCCCTTACATCGTGCGCGAGGTTGCTGGACGAAACGCATATTATCTAATGACTTCTGAAGGCATCCAACTCCCCAGAACTTGGAGTAGAGATGATCTAAAAAAATTCTACGCCTGATCCCTGGCAGCAGTTCATCTTTATACTCTCTATACAAGATTCAATTGTACAGATTCATTCAGGAATTTATTACATGAATTCAATTGATGAGTTATGGGACATTCTTTATTAATAGACATCTGGGTTCTTTCAAAATATATCTGGATTTCTCTATACAAGATTCAATTGTACAGATTCATTCAGGAATTTATTACACGAATTCAATTGATGAGTTATGGGACATTCTTTATTAATAGACATCTGGGTTCTTTCAAAATATATCTGGATTTCTTTATACTGCCCCAAAGGTTATATCTTGAACTCCGAAGTTCTTGTGACAATGAATCTTACACCTATTTATTCATATTGGGGTATTCGTATCAGCCTAACATCTATCGCTCAGGTATGATTTCAACCACAAAACTCTCAACCATCATACTCAAGGCTCCCGACCTCGTACACGATGGTTCATTATAACTAACCTTCCATATACGGAGGTCACTGAGCCTAGTTACGCCGGGCAGGCGGGGTCTCCTACATACATCTAGAACCCTTCCATAAGCCCATCTGGCTAGCGGAAGGTCTGAAGGCCTGCTCGTAATCTTAAGGCAGTCCCTATCATCTACTCATGATATAGGTCCCCCCTAAGCAGAGTGTCTTCGCTTCCCACTAGGATTTGCCGCTCTAACGGGGGTCAGCCCTTGCCTCAAGTACAAACATCGGCCACGATATTTAAGACGAACAAGTCCTTTTGGCATTGGGTCAAATAACTCCTCCTAATCAGGATCTCCACTGCTATTATTACTCCTTTCATGTGCAGGCGCATAAAGGGATATGATTTCAAACCCGAAATTATGGAACCCCCGAGGTCAACCCATGCCTTGAGTACAAACATCGGACACGATGTTTTAGACGCCCCAAGTCCTTTTGTGATTGGGTCAGATAATACCTCTTAGGCGAGATTTCTCCTGTTATCATTGCTTCCTTCCTATGTGGGTTTGTGAAATTCAAAGTTCAAGTTGGGAATATTCTATATAGCTCAAAGAGCTTTCTTATTAACCAGTTATAAGGGAATTTTCTCATAGAGTCACAATCAGAATGTCTTAAACCTCATACAAAGGTACCTGTTCATTTTATACACATCAGAATAAAATAGATATGCAAGAAAAAACAAGCTTTCTATTCATTCATTTTCAAAATTACAAAGAATTGAGGTTACAATTCACTCATCTTACAAGGAAAGTGGGTTAGCCTTCACTGATCCCATCCAAAAAATCGAACACCTGATGGATGAGGTCGTCACTTAAGTCAAAACCCTCCTCCCTGTAAGTAGGATCAGCAGCTAGGCAAGGAAAGGGATCCACTTCCTCGAGGTCAGAGGCAGTAATTTTGCCCCCTTGGATCAAAGTGGAGGCCAATCCTTCCCATGCTCGTTTGATCCATTCTAACCTCTTCTTTCTACAAGGTAAGCTTGTTTTGTAGGCTTTCACGGCTGCCGCAGACCTCTCCGCACCAACGGTCTCCCGGTCTCCAGCAACCTTATCCATCTTCTCTCGCAGAGCCTTATTATCAGCCTTCAGTGCACCCATTGCAGATTTATAAACTGCAAACTCCTCTTGCAGCTTAGCCTTCTCCTCCTGAACGGCGTCAAGTTGAGAAGACTTCACAGCAAGCTGCACACTCAAGGCCTCAATTTCTTCATCCCTTTGATGAAGCTGGCGTCCTTGTTCCAGTACTTCTTCTCTGACCTCAAGGCCCTGTTCAGAGCCAACGGCAAGCGAGCAAGAATCTACAACAAAAACAAAGTTAGCTCACAAGAACAAACGGGGGAGAAGGCCTGAGAGGGAATCCTTATCGTAGCCACCCTGTTGGCGAAGCCTGAGTAGAGCTCTGGCGTCGAGGTCCTCTCCAACTTCACCAAACTTTTTGACACCAGGCCGCTTCCCAAGGCCAGACCTACTTCCCCTCGGTAGACGCCGCCTTGGTTCGCGGACAGCAGAGAGACGACTGTCAATCTTCTCTCGTCTCCTCTTGTTCTCACCGCCATTCTTGTGCCTTCGTCCCCGAAGATCCCGGCGAAGTTGGTGCTGTAGAGGGGCTCTACGCTTTGCCGCCAGTCATGTTCTCCCCCGGGAGCAAAGCCTTCCTCCTCCACACTTTTCGCCTTCTTAGATGAGGGCTCTGGGCTCGTGCTCTCGGAGGGACCCCTTCTTTTCTTGGGAACTTCGCTGAGAATCAAATCCAGGCAAGGTCTCTCCGTCCTCTCCCTTTCTTGGCCTTCGTCGGCCTTATTCCCTTCCTTTTTTTCCCCTATAACAATCCCTTTGGCACCCTTAGGGATTGTCTAGGGCTTGGCGGCTGACACGGGTCCCTTCCCCTTTCCCGTGTACTCCAGCTCAGCCAAAGTTTTCCTGTCGTCTATGGCATCCTCAGGAGAAGATACCACATCGACGACGGTTCCGCCGCAGACCGGCTCTGGAACCTCTATCTCCTCTTCCTCCCCCACCTCAGTAATCTCTTTACTGAGCTGGGTGGCAGGAGGCTGCCCCCTCCTGGCCCTCTTCATCAGAACCATGCCGGGAGGTGGGGCGACTTCCTTGAGAACGGCATACCCCAACGCCTTGGCGTGCAAGGATATCGTTCCTCACATGTCTGAGGAAGTCCTTCAGAGGCCAGCTCTGCCCCTTCAGCCTCTCTAGATTTTTCAGGGTGTCTTGCCTAGCCATCCACTTGGCGTCGTCGACGAATTCAGGAAGGCATGTGCCGGGCGTCAGGGGGATTCCTAAATCCCCCCCGACGAAGAAGTAATAGTCCCTCCAGTCCGAGTGGGAACTACTCGCCCCGGAAAACATCGCCTTCCTCGTCTTCGACCGCAGGGCCAAGCATCCTCCGTACCCTGGCACCGCCATCCAGCTGAACAAGCTCCTGAACAGCGTCAAGGTCCACGGTATTCCATGAGCCTGCAGCAGTTTCAGGAAGAAATACACGTAGGCAACGGCGTTAGGGAAGAGTTGCGCCGGGACAATCTGGAACGAGTTCAAGATTTCCTTGAACTCCGGTTGCAGCGGCAACATCAAACCGTACTCCACCTGCGCCCGGTATATAGATACCGCCCCTTCAGGAGGACTATTTGGTCGGAAGTTGGCGGTAGGGGGGATAATCGCCAGGTTGGGATTTCCTCTAAACCCTCTGGTCGTGTTGAGCACCACATGCTCCATCAGGAGACTCCTGATAGCTGGTATCCTTATGGAACTGATCGGCCAGCTCGGCCCACTCGAACTCTCCCGCTCCCATGGCTTGGTTTTGCAACAGACCGGGCGAAGATTTCTCTCTCTTAGGGTTTGAAGACGGGCAAGTACTCCGGTTTCCCCTTGGGAAAGCCTTTTATGGGAAACAACTGTGACCTTTCGTCTTCTGGCTGTCTGATTTTATCGATCAGCGCGAGGACAAAATCAGACCGTCCGTATCTTCTGACAAGTTCAGAATTCGAAGTGACGCACGGTTACTGAAGCATTGCTTCTCCCCGTTTCGTCATACGTCGTGCACGATGGTTACCCTTCATGCGCAATGTTTTGAAACGGCATTCCATTCCTTGTCCTCTTTATTATTATTGTCCGATGTTTTATAATCGTGCGCGAGGATAGTAACTTTCCTTTTTAACTTAAAATTTATCATTGGTTTTATACTTTCACACTTATGAATTCTTCTTTCTCTTTTCTAACCTCGTGGTACCTGTCTCAAACACGAAAGAAAAGACAAACACAAATAGAATTCATTCAGAACAAGTTTTTAAAAGGAAAAGTGCATTTCATTAATGATAAAACTTGTTACAAATTCATTTTCTCTGTTCTCTTACACGTTTCTCTCTTGAGTACAGGAAAAACAAAGAAAATACAAGGCTTCAGAACTTAGAAACTTAGTGTAATAGTATCGACCTCAGGCACGAGGGAACCCCCCCTCTCTGAGACCAATCTATTACACTCCTCACAAGAGGAAGCAGATCGCCCGGGAGCTGCCAGGACTCCTCTCCTCAACTATGGTCCCTTCAAATATAATGTTGATGATGAGACTAAGGAGTTAGGAGAGGACGGAGGCAAGTTACTTCTGGCTCCTTGGCGGATCCTACTGCTGGACTTCGGGAGGAGCACTCCGGCCTAGCCATCTGGCCTCGAGGGGAGTGATTTGGCCCTCTTCAGGACTCCTGCGTAGGGGAGACAGATGATATCCCCAGCCAACGTAGGACCTTGCTGGAGGAACCTCCTCTGGGCAGTGGCTCCCAGCGTCGAAGAACTTGTCTGGTCCCTTAGGACCACAGAAGGGAAGAACAGCAGGACTTCTGATATTCTCCTGATTTAAGATACTTACATCAACCAATGTCTACAGGAGAACATCAAAAGCTGCCTGGTTCTTCACGTGGTGACCCACCGGCGAGGCGCTAATGATATTCACCGTCCTCCTCACCGCTTCTTCCAGATCCTCCATACGCCGTCCCCGCCATCTAGAGCTATTCTCCACCAAAGCCTGCAAGGAGTGAACCTCAGATTTCAGCAACTCCTCCCGGCGGCGAGTTTCGGAGACCGCCTCCTTCGCCCCCGACGATGCCTCCCTGGCCTTTGCAACCTCATCCCTTAGCCAGCTTCTTTCTTCTTTTAAAGCCTCCTTCTCATCATTTAACTTCTTTATCCTTTTTTGGAGATCTTTGACATGAGCAGAATGGGTTTGGTTCACATCCAATAGGCTGCGGTGGAACTCTCCCCTTGCAGCCTCACTCTTACTAGCCCATTCCGCGTTGCTCAGAGCCAAGGAAGCCAACTTGTCTTCCATTTTATACAACTTCCCTAGCTCCTCCCTACGATCGTTTTGAGAGCGCTTCGTGACTTGCAACAAAGCGCCCTCCAGCTCCTCTATCCTTCGAAGATGGCAAGACTTCTCTTCCTCCTTACCCTTCAAAAATTTTACTACCTCCAGAACCTTGGAGGTGCTCTCCAGAATCTTCTCCTCCTCTCTCCTTATCTCAAACAACCTTTCTCCCAATACGCCCCACGTCTCTCCAGTGCTGGGGGCGACATTGGAGGCAGATGGAGGAACCCTCCCCTTCTCCTTAATCGCTTCCTTCATCTTGCCTCCTGGCCCTTCAATACCAAGGGCGGCTTCAGGAGGCAGGGGCACCTCCTTCTCCCCCTTAATCACCTCCTCCATCTTACTGCCCTCCTCCTTTCTTCCCTTTTCTTCCTTTTCCTCGACATTTCGGAGATTCGCGGGAAGGAAAGAAGGGAAGAGGGGCTTCCTTTTCTTCTCAGAGGAAGGGATCGGTATACCAGGAGGGGCGGGACCACAAATCTTGAGGGGCGTCCTCTTCACGCCCTCTGCAGAAGGAATCTCGAACCTGGGAAGGAGCCGCTCAATCTCTTCATCCTTGAGCAGGATCTTCCCAGGCGCTAATTTTTCCCAGGCAACCGTCTCACTCACCAGGATCACCTCCTTCAGCTCTTTAGCCTTCAGAGGCGGCTTGACAGGAGAATCAGATACAACCACCACTTCTGTGGCCTCTGCACCTGCTAGCTCCTGTCCAGACCCCGGTGTCCGCGCCAGCACCACAGCTCCCACTCCTTCCTCTTGGAGCGCTTCAACAGGCTCCGCCGTCGCCGGTTTCAGCGACTCTTCAGATGGATATTCTGACTAAGAAATTAGATACCATAGTTCCAGTTGTTTCTCTTATTGGATCAATGTCAAAAGGTTTTTGAAAAATAAAATGACATATCTAAAACCTTCTAACTATAACTCAGAATAATAAGAACTCATTCTAATCATAATGGCGAATAATCTCTATTCTCTGATAGTCAAATGGTTTGGCAATTCTCCGCGGGGGACCGGATCGGAAAAAAAAGGGATTCTAGTTGGCAGATATAATTAGTGATTTTCTTTCCTATCTTCCATACATCTATTTTCTTTAGTTATTTCATTTTCGCATCATGTGAAAGGTTTGGCAATAAAATAGGTCCCTTAGGCACCCTTTATTTATGTCATAATAGATCCGAAAGGGCTCATATTTGAATTCATCTAAATGGAATGGGTTAAAAAAAGATGGGAATCTTTTGTTACAATAGAACCACAAGTGATGTGGATCATTCAAGAATCAAAGTCGATTTGCTTTATAAAAAGAGAGAGGACTTGGGTTTTCCCATATCAATATTCGCGCCCTGACAATGCGGGGGGCTGATGTTAACACGTGGTTTCAGCGCTACATCCCTGTCGTACACGTGGCACCTACCTGGCATTTGGCTTTTATTTATTTACTGACTTATTTATCTGTTTTCACAGGTTTCTGACCCCGGTCAAACCTCGGACACGAGGGTTCAATCAAACCTCGGACACGAGGAGTCAACCAAGCCTCGTCCACGACGAGCCAGGACCATCCCTGATAACGTCGATGATGATGTTACAAAGAAGTGCCTGTCACAATCAGCTTAGCCAGACCGCGCCGTTCCCCGTACAAGGCCTTCTTTCCAAGACACGCAAACCAAGGGTCCGCATGTCCCAGCTGTCATGGATCCCCAGAAGCAGTACCAATATTAAAAGTTAGCAATCCTCCTTTTGCGGCTTTTGGTCCCTCCGGCGGCCGACAAGCGACGCGAACCCAGAACTTGTTCACCTCTTTTCCTCCGAAAAACCAGGATAAAGCTGCATCATCCACTACCTACAAATACCCCTGAACAGTCTTCAAGCAGGGGAATCCAAAAATCGAGCAACCAGGATCAACAGATCAGAGGAGGACAACTCATCCCAGGAAGAGCAAAATCCCTCCTCTATCACCTCTTGTAAAACAGGAGCTTGAAAACAAGAAAAGCTCTCTTTCTCATTCTTTCTCTCTCTTCCTCTTGTAAGCTCTTTGTATTAGCCTTCACGGCTACCTTTGCCATTAGTGAAACTTCTTCGCTGACCGCTCGGTGGACGTAGGGAATTTCCTCCCTGAACCACCTTAAATCTTTGTGTTATTCTGGATGCCCCGAACTCTCTCTCTCCCTTAAGTCTCAACCATCAGGCTTACCTCTCTGCGCGCCGCCGTCTCCCAGAACTTTCTCTCTTTTTTGGTGTTTCTTGGGATCCCCTACATCCTACGTCAACAATGTTAATTGTAAGTTAGTCTAGTTACATTTTAAAATTGTTGCTTTGGCTTCTTTTTTCTTGAATCCATTTGAGCTTTATTATCTTTAAGTTCTCTAATGCCAAAAGTATTTAATGTGATTTTTGAGATATTTCTGTACTGTTGAATTTGCCTGCGAATGTCAAAATAGAACCATGTTTGTTACAATTGTTGGATACATGATTCTGCATTGTAATGTTTTCCCAGCATAGAACATTTTTATGTTAATAGCAATTTAAAATTATACATAGGTAAGTTTTTGAAATAAATTGTAATAATTTATCAAATGTAATATTACAGTATTCTAAGTAGCTTGGAACGTGCTTGCAGTAATATTTACTATTTGTTCAGCATATTGTCCAAATATTGTGGTAGAAGTACTGCTTGTTTCATCTTTTATTGTTACTTTTGCTACTAACCTAAAAGAGAAAAAATTATATATAAAAAAAGAACTATAAAATATTTTATTACAAGATATTATAAGTTAAGTTTTACCGAGGTGTTGCTTTTGCATTGGTGTTGCAGAATGCACAATAGAATATTTCATTCATCTTTGTTTCTGTCTTTTTGTTGTAGGAAATGCAAGTTATATATGATTTCACATTGAGGAAGTGAACTTGTACTTATTCGATACATTTTTGCCTGAATAAATAAGCAATATAATCATAACGAATATCTATATATGAAATAAAAGAATTAATAATTTAGGATTACCAAGTCATTTGCTGTTTCATCATTGCATTCATTCAATAGAACATTAAGCGAAGTTTGTTGTACATCGATGTTACCAAAAGATGAAGCTCTTTTTGCGTTATATATATATATATATATATATATATATATATATATATACATTTTTTATCTTTAAAGATTGCAATTTAACACTATTCTTCACTGACCTTAATGAGAGAAAGATAGACATAATTAAATATATATAATAAAAATTATCTTTACTTATAAATTCATATAAGTAATGGAAGAAATACCAAGTTTGTAGTTCCTCACTTCGTACTGTAGTTGGGTTGATGACAATAGTAGAAGTTGATGTTGTAGACAGCGAGAAATCTATATTTAAATTTACAAAAGGCATTAGTATTCTAAAATTATTGTATAACAAAATTTTGAGATTGTAAAAAAGCTTACCTCGATAAGTAGTTCGTCTTAGCCTTGTTGCTAATATTACGGGCATTTTATTGTTCAACAGTTTTGCTATTTGTGATGCTTGAGTGTTTGCAAAATCGTCCCAAAATGATATAATTAGAGGATTTAAGCTGATTAATATATTTGAAATGTAAGTTTCGTACTTTTATTATTACTACGAAAGTTTGCGTTGATAATTTTAACCAAAAATCATAAAATTATATTTCATCGATTACAATAACGTAAGAAATAGCTCCTACAGAATTATTATGTCTTCTGAATGTTCAAAGCGGTTTCACCTCAATTGCAACTGCTATTATATCTGCATGCATTGTATAAGAATATTTCGAAAATATTGAGAAAATTTAATGATTAATTTGATGACTAAAATTTGTTTTGGAATTTGAATTTAAGTGCACTTGTAAGTTGTCGTTTTGAGCGACGTGTTGTAGATCTATTTTTGTGTAATTCATTTGTGGCAAGTCGATACTTGTGTCTCCTGTTGCTTGGATAACTTCAATTTTTGTAGTTAATTTGATTTGTTTATCATTAGAGGTTGTTTGATATAATGGATCTATGATGGAGACAACAATATTTGTTATGTAATATATTGATCCTTCTCGTAGTATGTTGTCAAATTTTTCGACATCATTTTCATAGCATATGCCTTGTATCTCTTTTCCCAATTGTTATACAAATATAAAGAGTATTTGAATAATTTTGCATTCTATCGAAGATATAATATTTTAAAAGAAATGAAGTAAATGAACTAAATTAGTAATGATCAAGTTTCTTACTTGCTCATAGCAGAAAATATAAGTTTGAAAATTTATTTTATTATTTCGAGAGAGCCTTGCACTTGTTTTCCTTAATACCAACACTTTTAAGCAGTCTTTCATGATTCCAATAGACATTATTGATACCAATGTGCTTATTGATGTCATCTGCATATGACAAATTAAAGTGTTAGCTATTTTATAGTATAGAAAAAGTAGATGATGTTCTTGTAAGATTATAATATGACAATTAAAAAATAGTTATACATAAATAATTATCTTTCAGTTATATGTTGAAATTGAGACGATATAATAATTCTACAGAGTTTATGATCATACAAGAAATCTTTTAGAATTTAACTGCTTAATAGTAATAATAATATATTTGATAGTATAAAAATAATTGATGTAACAGAAAATAATAATATCTAACCATTAATGTAAGCAAAAGAAAGAAGTATTAACCAATTAATTTAATTTCTTTTCAGGAACACTAAACGGATAATACATATTTTTTGTCTTTAAATGCTTGAAAAATATAAAAAGATTGAATATATATAATATTTAGTGTGACTGTAGCATTGATGGTAATATGTATATACATGTATAGTTACACAATGCTGAATTTATTGAGCTTATTTATATTATTTTTGTAGATATTATATAACTATTCTAGTTTATTTAATGTAAAAGATAAATATGAGATAAAAATGTAAAAAATTTATCATAAGACATAAAAGAAAGTATACTGGTATTCATTTGTGATCTGATTTTTACGTCTTGCAATGAAGAAGAGTTTTGTTCACAACATTTCTTATTGCATTTAGAGATATATGTTATAATTGTGTTGGTTTTATGAGTATTTTTATTGCGTTAGTTGATGTACGTGGTAATACAATGTATAATTGTCCATGTGAGAAAACAAGTTCAGGTAGATATATTCCAACTTTTTTTAAGGTTTAGCCTTGTGATTTATTTATGGTTATTGCAAAACATAATCGAACTGAAAATTGTTTTCTAACAAATTGAAATGGAAGTTTTCATACTTCTGAAGATTGTAAAGGAATTCGTGGTAGAAGAATACGTGTTCCTTTGTAATTTCCGGTAATGATCTCACCATTGATTACGTTTTTACTAAACTTTTTGCAGATAAGGCGAGAACCATTAGATAATCCAGATGAAGAATCTAAATTTTGTAGTAATATGATTGGACAATTTTCTTTAAGTATTAGTTTATGTGGTGGTAGACCATCTGGTGAAAGATCATTAAGAAAGTCTGTATTAACTAATGTGTTCTCATGCGATTTAATAAGTGAATCAAAACTATAATATTCAACATGTTCTCCAGCAAATTCATTAATTATTATCTCATTTATTTTATCGACATGTTCATTTTTTGCTGTAAGGATTGCTATATCAGTGAAATTTTGATACGGGATGGATGAATGATGATGCAATTTAGAGATCAGCAATCATACAAAGCAGATTATTCACAAAGTAATGCTAAAATATCAGAGAATAATTTTGTAATGACTAAGAAATTAATTAAACACGTAAAACTGATTCCTTTCAAAATTTTAAATATATTAGATCGAAGGTAATTGAAAAATTACCAATTCAGATTAGGGCGCAATTCGATTTTCAATAAATCAGAAATGGGATAACAGGAATATGGGAACTCACAATATTTAACCAACAATAATTAAAATACACTCAATAATGAAAGGTCGCACAGGCGGAACAAGTTCGAGTAAATTACAAGCGAGCAGAATGATCCAGAGTACTGGATTTAACCAGGTTAAGACTTTGTTGAAATTCGTACCTAAGTCAGATAATCCAAGGACAAAAGAGTAATTTTCTCAGAATTAGGGCTCTGCTGTGGAGGCCGCAGGTGCTTGGGCGCGCGGCTCGCGTCGGGGNTGCGGGCGCGACGCGGCTGGCGAGCTAGCACGGGTGCGATGCAGACAAAGCGCGGGCGAGCGATGCGAGCGGGGTGCGAGAGGGGCCAGGCGCGACAGAACTCCGCAAGCGTGTCGAGCGGAGCCGAGGTGTGAGCGTCGGCATAACAGACGTGATCGCATCGTCGGCAATGTCAAGGCACGATAACACGTCCGTATCCGAACAGAGTCAGCGAACTGGACGCAGGAACACGAACTAAGCGGGGTGGTAGGCGAGAGTGAGGGGAATGCTGAGGAATGTAAAACGAATGAAATCGAACCCAGAGAGGAGGAGCTGAGCAGGAAGAGTTTAGGGATTCTCACCCAAGGCTCAAGCCCTTCCGTATCCGAGATATCGATTTATTCCAGAATCAAATAATCCCAAAAGAAACATAAATCAAGTTTATTCAACATTAGAAAAATAAGAATAATAAGGAAGCGTTTATATAGACCTCCTACAAACTGATTCAATAAAAAAAAATACATAATGTAATAAATCCTCACACAAACGAGAAAATACCAGATAACGTGCTTAAAATAATAATTATAGAAATAGAAACAACTAATACAAAATAAATGTGAGAAATAAAATCATCCCAAAATGGAATCTCCAATCAATCAGAATGAAAAAGATTTTCAATCCACCAAGTCAGCGATCCGCAGCATCCATCTTTCCAAATCTGTCCTAATAGTTAATCAATCCAGATCGAAGCAGTATGGCTAGATCTCGGCCGTCGACGAACTCTGACAGGAATGAATCGACGGTCAATCGTGGTCTCCCCACCAACTCTCCCCGGGTGGAAAAGACTCGACTTTGTCGAATAGGGGTCGTCTCTGCTGTGATATCTTTCTAGCAAATCTGGATCAAGTCTCTGCAGCTTATCTCTAGTAATTCATGAATCCTCAGACGGAGGTAAATCCTTCCAACGAACCAAATAACGCTAGTATCCTTGATTTTTTGTGAAAATTATCTGGTCATTAAGGATTTGCTCTATTTGCTCCTGTTTATAAGTGGATTTGACTGTGGACACTCGGGTAAGAGTTCACTCTCAATGGGTAATGAAGGCTCAAGCGGATCACTTGATATTACCGTTGGCTCCTTGTATGCCACCAAGTCTGAGATATTGAAGGTTGAACTGATACCATACTCTGGTGGTAAATCAACATACGCGTTCGAATTCTAAAAGGGCCAGCTTCGCAAGCTTGTAATTTCTTAACAGTTCCAGATGGGAACCGCTCGGGTCGAACCTAAATCATCACATAATCTCCTTTTGAAAATTCCTACATTCTTTTGTGACAATCTGCTAATTTCTTATAAATGTCATTACTAACACTTATTTTTTTGCTAATCTCTTTATGCAATTCCCTAACATGTTGTACAAATGACTCAGCAGACTCAAACATCCTAACATGCATAAGTAATTGAATGAGATCTATGGGACCTCTAAGCTTATAATCATGCACAATCTCAAATGCACTCATGCCTACAGACCTATTGACAGAATTATTGTATGCAAGTCAACACGAGATAAAATAAGGTCCAAATTTCTTCCATTTTCTCCCACTAAACAACAAAGCAGGTTCACTAAACTTCTATTTACTACTTCTGTTTGTCCATCTATTTGAGGGTGAAAGGCATTGAAAAATTTAAGTTTCGTACCGAGGAGATGTCACAGAGTCTTCCAGAAATAACTGGTAAATTTAGTGTCTAGATCAGACACCATTGATTTTGGCAACCCATATAGTCTAACTACCTCATCGAAAAATAAGCGAGCAATCCTAGAGGCATCTAATGTTTTAGAACAAGGGAGAAAATGTGTCATCTTAGAAAATCGATCAACCATGACACAGATGCAATCGTGCTTATTAGAAGTCTTAGGTAATCCTACAACAAAATCTATGCTAAGATCTTGCCAAGAACGATCAGATACGGGTAGAAGCGTATAAAGTCTAGTGTTTTGTTTTTGTTGTTTTGCCACAGCACAAGTTCGACACTGACCAACTATACGCACATCTCTCTTGAGGCTTGGCCAATAAAATTGGTTTTCTACGGCCTCAATCGTCTTATTTTGGCCAAAGTGACCCGCCAATCAACCTGCGTGTAACTCCCAAACAAGGAAGTCTCTAACAGATGTTCGTGGGAGACAAAGTCTGCGACCATGAAAAAGGTAGCCATCCTGAATTAAGAAGTCAGTGAACTCCCTAGATTGTCCTTCCTTCACGGCGATATAGATGACTCCAAAGTCAGGATAATCTTTATAGAATTCGATGAGTTTTTCAAATCCCACAACTTCGACGCTCATAGTGGATAGGAGTGAGACTCGACGACTCAAAGCGTCTGCAACTTTATTCTCGATTCCTGCTTTATGCTTAAGTATAAAGGTGTACTCTTGTAGGAATTCGACTCACTTCGTGTGCCTTGAATTCAACTTCTTTTATGAGTTCAAATACTGCAGGGCTTCATGATCAGAGAATAGAACGAATTATTGGGGTAAGAGATAATGTCGCCAATATCTCAAGGCTTGTACTACAACATAGAACTTTTTATCGTAAGTGGAGTACTTCTGCTTAGCCTCGTTCAACTTCTCACTAAAGAAGGCAACAAGGTGATTTTCTTGGGATAGTACACCATCGATGTCAACTCCAGAAGCGTCGCATGAAACCTCAAAAACTTTCGAGAAGTCTGGAAGTCTCAAAACTAGAGCTTCCGTCATCCTAATTTTTATTTCTTCGAAGGCTTTAGCAGCAGCCTTCGTCCACTCGAAAGATCTCTTTCGAATACAATCGGTAATCGAAGCTACAATGGTGCTAAATCCATGGATAAATCTAAGATAGAAAGTCGTCAGTCCATGAAAGCTACGTATATCATGAATGCTCTGAGGAACTGGCCAACTAACTATAGTGCTTATCTTTTCAGGATCAGCAGATACACCCTCAAATGATACTATGAAGCCTAGAAAGATAACTCGATCTGTCATAAATGCGCATTTCTTTAAATTTGCATATAAGCTATCTTTCCTAAGGGCTTGACAGATCTGAAATAAGTGTATAACATGTTCTTCCCTAGTCCTACTATAAATCAAGATGTCATCGAAATAGACCATGACAAAAATGCCAATAAATAGTCGCAGGATTTGGGTCATCAGCTTCATGAAAGTGCTAGGAGCGTTAGATAACCCAAAGGGCATTACCAACCACTCATATAAGTCATCCTTCGTCTTAAAGGTTGTCTTTCATTCATCCCCTGAACTAATTTGAACTTGATGATAGCCGCTCTTAAGATCAATTTTAGAAAAAATAGTGGCTCCAGCCATCATATCAAGTATATCATTAAGGCGAGGGATGGGAAAGCGATATTTGACAGTGATTTTGTTGGGGCGCGACTATCTACGCACATCCTTCACGATCTGTCTTTCTTCGGAGTCAGAAGTGCTGGAACAGCACAAAGGCTAAGGCTTTCTCGGATGAACCCCATCTGGAGTAGTTCATCTACTTGTCGTTTTAACTCCGCATGTTCAGTGGGATTCAAGCGATAGTGTGGGAGATTTGGAAGCGTTGCTCCAGGCACGAGATAAATCGCGTGCTAGATATCACGCATCAGGGGTAAGTAGTCAGGAAGATCTCCCGGGAACACGTCAGCAAATTCCTAAAGCATAGGAACTGCATCTGGTGGAGGTTCAACAGGATCACTCCCTTTCACTTCCTTAACAGCAACAACCCAAATTAAGGAGTTTTCATCTATTCGGAATATCGATTCATTCCAGAAAAATACATAATGTAATAAATTCCCCACACAAACAAGAAAACACCAGATAACGTGCCAAAAATAACAATCACAGAAATAAAAACAACTAATACAAAATAAATGCGAGAAATAAAATCATCCCAAAATGAAATTTCCAATCAATCAGAACGAAAGAGATTTTCAATCCACCAAGTCAGTGATCTGCAGCATCCAACTTTCCAAATTTGTCCTAATAGTCAATCGATCTAGATCGAAGTAGCGTGGCTAGATCTCGGCCATCGACGATAAACTCTGGCAGGAATGAATTAACGGTCAATCGTGGTGTCCCCACCAAATTTTGTAATTGATTATCATTTAAGGTATTTTTTGTAAATTTCATAAATTAAATTATTAATTGACATTTCTTCTATTTTCTTATATAGTATAATCATGTTTTCTGGTATTGTAATCCAATTTTCTGTAATTATTTGTTCTTCTCCATTTCCAATTCTAAGAATGTATTCACAGAAATGTGGATCATTCATTGCTATCATATTTTGAGTTAAGTGTACTTTTACAAGTTGTGGCCATAAAAATAACATTATTATGCGATTATTTATGCTGACATCTTCACTTTCTCCTGGAATGACAGGTAAAACTTGTCGAAAGTTTCCTCCAAAAATAATAATTTTGCCACCAAATATTGCATCACATCCCATTATATCTTGTAATATTTTATAAAGAGCTTCTATATAGCATTTTTTAGCCATTATAGCTTCATCCCATATTATGAGTTTAGCTCGTTGTAAGAGTTCTGCTGTTGCAGATTGCTTAGTCACATTGCAGATGCTAGCTTCATTTATATTTAATGAAATTTTGAATCTAGAATGAACTGTTCTACCACCAGGTAAATAGAAGCAGCGACACCAGAAGTTGTTGTAGCTAATGCAATTTCCTTTCTGTTTCTAATAGTTGCTAATAAAGCTCTATATAAAAATATTTTTCCTGTACCACCAGGTCCATCGATGAAAAAAGCAATGTTTTTTTTAGATTCAATTGAATTTAGAATAGTATCGTATATATTACGTTGTTCTAGGTTCAATTGCGATACCAAATTTAGTTCTTCTTTTGAGGATTGTATTGATAATTCATCTGCCACTTCTTTGAAACGTTCTGTAGTTTGTTCACAGAAATTTACTATAGAAAATATCATATAATCTGCAATTTGTTTGCCTATTTCTTGTAAAAAGATATCTATACTATGAATAGTTGCCTTTAATATTTCAGTAGAATTTTGTATGTTGCATTTGAAGTCATCAGAAAGTTCGGTGTAATATTTATTGAAAAGTGACAGGATTTTCTGGCATGCAAAATACTAATAACATTGCGAATAACCTTCTAAATGCATTTGACATTATAAAGACAACTGCCTTTGCTAAACATTCATAAATGTTACTGTCAGAGTCAAGCAATCCTCTAGCCATTACTGCATCTCTAAATGAATTGTATTCCATATTTTAATATATTAGGAAATCTCTAAATGTAGGACCTTTAATGTGATTTAATAGTAGTCTGAGATAGTAACGTTCACCTTCAGTTGGATTTGCTGTGGCAATGCGACCAATGACTTTTTGTTGTTTTCTTTTTGACCAAATTTTTCCTAATGGATCTCATATATAATGTTCTGGTATGTATTTATATAAGATGCTTTTAGCTTGATCGTCAGTAGAGTTTAATTTAAAGAACTCAATAAGCATCGTTGTCTTATAAAAATCGAACGACATTACTTTTTGAAGATCTTGGTTTTCTTGAAATGCTACAATGTGTTTATTTGGTAAATGAAGCTGTAATGTTGTCACTGATGGATACATTTCATTTAACGTGAATGCGTAAATTCTCCACATTGCTTCAGGAGGAGAAATCCATCTGCCAGTTTGGAACTGCTTGATTTCATCAATGATGAAATGAGCATCATCATTTTCTGATAAATTAAATGCAATTTTGTCATGACCTTTATAAATATACTTGTATAAGTATTTTACAGAACTTACTGATGAGCATATTTCAACATTTATATGACAGTCAAAATGACAAAGCAAGTAAGAATTGTAAAGTACAACCCATCTATTATCTAGCATTGCTTGTACTTTTATCATAACTCTATTATTTCTCCATCTATATGTAGGGTAGCTGTCTTCTTTTTGTATAGCATATTGAGAAAATAGTTTTGGATATCTGCTTTTACAGTGACTTTTTTTGCTTATGCAAATATTGTTAAGATTTTGTTTTGCACATAGGCTATGCATCATATGTTTTACAACTAACTAAATAGTAAAGGATATTTGTTTTTGTCTGGTATTTCAGCGCACACATAATTATCGTATGATTCTGCACTTACAATTTTTGATTTATCTTTTAATATTATTAGAAAGTGTGCATGGTAATCCTTTTTTTTGAAACTCTATAACATAAACATATGTTGCAACTCGTCCAAAGAATTCTTTTTCACAATCAAGTCTTTTAGTTCAATTAAATTTGCTCTAAATATTCTACATGCCAAGTCAGGTATGTTTTGTGCAGTTTCGTTTGCTTTCAATTCGGCATTTATTTTACTCTATGTAGGATTGCAAGTCATTGTTAGAAATATAACGGATTTTCCAAAACGTTGGACTAAAGACATTGCATCCATGTAACATTTTTGCATATCACGAGGACTATCAATAAACCCAGCAGATAATACTATTCGCTTTCCAATTTTGGCTGCATTTCTTTCTCCGGTAGCAAAACTATCAATAAGTCCTTGATTCAGGTCTGCTCATATTTTCTTTTCTCTTGTTTGCAAAAATCTAATTTATCAGTTTCAATTTTTGTATACATATCAACAACGTATTGTTGTAAAGTCGTCCACTTTTTAGCAAAATAGAATTTTCTTCATGACGGATCTGTAGCTTGTAGCAATAATATTCTCTACAAGAAACAGTGTTTCTCTTTCTTTTTTTACCTGTGAAAAAAGATATAAGTATATTAGTACTACCTATTATAATAAATATTAATGAAGTTTTGCTATTTTGTTTTACAAAAGTTATTTGGTTTACTTTTTTTTTCGAATTCTAACATCTCTTCAATTGTTGAGAACAATTGTTTTCTTTTATTGTGTGAGCTACTTGCTCTATTTGAATCTCGATTATTGAGCTTTAAAATCCCTTGGTGCCACCCCGTGTCACCATATGGGAATAAAAGAGGATATTGCAGTGGATTGTAACAACCATAATAATATTGTATTCTGTATGACTGTCCTGATGAACTATGTATAATTATATGAAGGCCGTCTACTGGAGGATATGTTGATTGTTCAGCTAATATTCCAGCTATTTGACTACTTGTAGGGGTATTGTAAGAACTCTGGTCTAATCCAAAATGAGCTCGTAAGACAATTTTCTTTTCTTTCATTTTTATGTCCTTCAAGCTTCGAAAAAAAATCGAATATGGATTATTGGACAATAAATGAATTAACATCGATATACTTTCTTTATTTAAATGTGTACTCATTTGTGCTCGATTTGAAACTTCATTTTTTGTATCATAGAAATACAATTGAATCGTTGACTTTTGCTGATCAGAATTTGTACCCATAGTAATGGAATGGTACATTTGTCCTTGTACCCTGAAAGTGTAAACTCCAAATGCATTTTTTGTAAAATTTTTGTTATATTTTACACCAAGAGATGTAAACGCGAACATATTATTGTATGTCTAAATATTATCTCTAAATTCTGAAGTTTCGATATTGCTCTAGTTATACAATGCATGAAGTTCTTTTGGTACATCAGAGGAAGCTAATTTAATTTGACCTCCACCACAACAGAAGGTTTCAGATTCAAATGCAAATTTGACAGCTTGACAATATGACATATAGTTGGAGGAGGTAAGTAGCTTTTTTCAAATGGTATTTGATGATGAAGGTATATTCTGAATGTACCGACAGCTGAAAGAATAAGCATTTAATATCTTTTCGAAACTAAATTGTAATAATAAAAAAATAAATTTACCTTTTCGTTTTGAAGAATTGTTGTTGTGCATAATCTCTTTTGGTTCTTGTTGCACGATTGAAGCCTTTATTAAACTAAATGCATCTTCTGTAATTGATGTTGTCAATCAATGTCAAAAAAAGTAGATTACATATTGATTTTTTTTACTTTTTTTGTATTAGATATAGTTCATGGGACATACAATATATTTGTTGTTCCGTATCATTTACAGAGTTCTTCAGCTTTTTGATATGATACGCTTTTCTATTATACTCTCGAATGATGTCTTTCTTCTGCTCCGATATCATGCTACATACAAATTTTCTTTTGCATCCTGTTAGTTTTCATTTGTCTTCATAAGCTTCAAAATCCTCTTATGAAACCAAGAATATGAAATCCTAAGTGTATTAAATAATACCTGTTGTAGAAGAATGTTCAACTGTTTGTAATTCCTTTCCTTTTCTTGTCATTTTTGTGATTTACATATTATCTAAAATTGAGAGGTAATTACAAATTTAGTTGTTAAAAAATATATGCCGGCATTAACTAATACAAATAAAATCAGTAAGAATTAGTTGACCTTGCATTTTAGATGGAACATTTATACAGAATAAAGTTGATAATAATTATATTAATTGCATGAATGTTTGCAGTGCAATTAATTTAAATACATTTAAATACATTAGATTGAAAAATAAAAAGTAATTCAAAATAAGATAAGATTGTTATACTCACCGTTAAACCTTTCTTGAAGTTCTCAAACCTGGATTTCAATTGTTAAAGTAGTTCGATTTCCTATGATGAGATCAGTACAAAATGTTAAATAACGAATTCAAAAATCGTAAATTCAAATTCTGTGAGCAGAACAATTCATGACGATCAAACCGAAAAAAGATTTAGAGTTCATGGGTTTTAGACAGGCCACCTCAGTGGTAAAAGAGCTAACAACAATAAGGTACAAGAAACTATATGATTTTAGCATTCTACATTGAATCTGAATGTAATGGATTCTCCAACAAAGAGGAGTTAAAACATTTGAAAAAAATATTATTGTAGCATACTAAAGGTATAGTTATGTAAAATTAATTGCAAATGAATGATATTTAGAATATAACAATAACATCATCACCAATATTAATGGGGTAGAATAATAGTCAAGGAGTAATGACATCATAGGAAAAAAACAAAATACAATTTTTCATAGAAGAATCGAGTAAAACCAAATAGTTTTGAATTGTATCACTTTCAATATTCGTAGGAAAATTCAAGCAATGGCTGAATTTGAGTGCAAAGATGCATCTCAAACATAAGTAGAAAGAATTTTGTTCCCAACTTAAAGTAGTGGTTAGCGAGGAGACGCAGGCAAGATTGGGTGGTAGCAAGGTCGGAGAAAGAGTTCCGGATTCGTTTGCAAGAAAAAAAAAATGAAAAAATGAAAAAAATGTGTATGCAAAGCACATATATGAACAATCACTACAAAGCAACCAGAGATTTATCTTGCATACTAAAAAGAATTAGTATTGCTTAATTGGTGTGATCTTTATATTAGATCAGTTGTAAATGGATGAGATTTATGGGAAAGCAGATATACATGGGTTAGAAAAAACTTGTGTGTTTAGTTTGATCTCAATTACTCTTTACGCTTATTTTGGGTTTGATGTCCAATTAATGTGACCCTATGAGTTGAGAAAGATATAGAGCCTACGGGTTGTAGAAAGATTTGAAGTCAACAATAGTAAGGTACAAGAATAACTTTGATGGACCTAAAAACAAATGGAGTGGCAGGAGCTACTACAGTTATAAGAGTTATAAGAGATTAATCTAACAAGCTTTTTTATGCTGTTGGCAGAAGGATTTTCATCTTTCGGATTAATTTAAATATATTAGATTGAACAGTAAAAAGCAATTTAGAACAAAGAAGGTCAAGAGGAAGAAGAGGGGGGACGATATTACCTAAAAGCAGCGGTCAGCGAAGAGAGGCGGGCAAGATTGGGTGGCAGCAAGGTCAGAGAGAGCGTTTCAGATTCAGCTGCAAGAAAAGCAAAATAAAAAAATGAAAAAAAATGTTTGCTGCGAGATAAGCGAAATAAAAAAATGTCTGCCAGCCCTAACTTCATTTTGGTCCCATGAAATAGCTGCCATGGAGGAAATCAGCAGGAAAAAGAGGAGAAACAATATTAGCTATAAACAGTGTCGGAGCAAAAAGAAATAAGGCGGTCACGAAGTACAGCGTGAGCATTTCAAATTTACTGAATAAATAGTAGACTAATGAGCTTTTTGTCTGCTTGGATTTGGGATATCAGTTTAATAACTCATCATGAGGTAAGAGTGAAGCGCCAGTACTTCAAGAGCTGTGCAGTAAGTATCCTAAGTTAACTACATGCATCTTTAAAAGCATTTGATGAAGTTGGGCAGGTTTAGTTCGAAACCAAACATCCACTTTTTCATCATAACAAATGGGGTTCATTTCTAACATTACCGGTCCTTGATCAGCTGATTCGCAGGAAAAAAGAGAAGATTCTCATAAAGCTCACCAGATACGATGCAGAAGCAGCTGCAGATGTCACCGCGGATCTTGGAAGCCAGCGAGGTGAGCTCGACATTGAAGCCCCGGGGGGACTTGAGCTCGACGTTGCATCATTTATACATGTAATGTGCTATGGAAAGCAATTAGAAACAAGGGTAAATTCATCATTGCTCAGATCTTTACAAAGGCAGAAAAGAAGATATTTACAGAACAAGTTGACTATAATAAAATAATTTCTGCCAAAACAATTGATTTTAGATTAAAAACTCATTTAAGAACAAACAATGTATCAGAGTTGAAGAACATGATCTTACCGACTGAAATGCAGAACCTCAAAACAGCATCCAACAAAGTCTTACGCTAAAAAGACATGACACGAAAATAATTAGTTAGGCAAACAAATATCAATCCTAGTTAGTATATTAAGTAAGTACTTAGTACTAATCAATAACAAATATCACTTAAAAACATGATATGAGGCTCTATATTTGCATACATACCTCTAGGTGGATAGAAATTTAAATTGAACAGAATTAGAAGAAGTCGATCCCAGTAAACGAAGAGTTTGGCTCATCCCATCAAATCCTAGAAACAAAGGAAATCACAATTAATGGATTTTAAATAATTAATAATATAGATATCTGTCATTTTAAAAAAAGAAACAGGTATAAAAACCCTTTAATATAACCAATATCTTGCTTCAGAAGACAATAAATTAAAACAAGCAAAACCTAACATAGTGAGTAAAAGCAATAGTTTAATCAATCATTTATTTTTTCACTTACGCTAACATATCAAAAGATCAGATCTAATTCAAACTAAAATTATCTAATGATTTTTTCAAGAAAAATATTCTGAAAGAGAAAATGTCATAAACATATATAAAATTCATGTAACTAATTAATTTTTTCATATAGGACCACCCACCACAACTTAATAAGCCTTTTAACCAAAACCTGAAAATAAACTTATTTTGAGAGCTACTTTGCTTTTACCTTTTGGAGAACAAAGATATGCTAAATTGTTCTCAAACTTCTTAAATTTTCATAGGAAAACAGATAATGACCAAATTTGTAAACATAACATGTAATAAAATTAGTATTAGATAGCATGACAATATGTAAATGTTATTCAAGTATAAATTGCTATAGGAATGTCTAGAAGAAAAAATATTCTACATGTTAAAAATTAAAAATGAATATATGTAACTCATTCAATATTTTTATCTACGCCTATGTTGGGCTTCATATGTGCGGTTCCCATTTGGCCCTAAACTGCTTCCTCGAAAAAGAATTCTGAGCAAGGAAGGACTGATTCGGATTTGTAAGGATGTCAATTGTCAAGTTCTCAGTTGGTCCTCTGGAGATGACGATGTAGAAGTATTTTGCACATGCAGAGATTGTGAAGGAGGAGTGCCCATTGTACCTCTTTGATCCCAGGTTTGCGGAGAAGATTCCTGAGCTTAGTTCAGACTATGAAGTTCCTGTATAGTTCAGGGAGGCTCTCTTCTCAGTGCTTGCCAAGGAGAGGCCAGATTACCAGTGGATTATAATTGTGCCTGCAGGATCTTGCTCTTCGTTTCATGTGGAAACCAACTCTACTTCTCCTTGGACAAACCAAAGTTTTCCTAATGTTTATGTAGTATCTGTTTCTTAATACTGCCAACATATGTCAAATGTTATATTTCGATTTTTTTCTTAAGGAACCTGATTCTGAGACATTACAGACATGATAAACTAAAATTGAACCGCACATACAACAATATGGTCCCATTTTTTTTAGCTTTTTTAAGATCCATACAATAACTATTATTAATCCTGGCATCAGTAACTCAACAAATAGACCACATTGTATACATTCAAACAATAACAACTCCCTGCAACTTAAATTTCCCAATGATGGTAATTCTAATTTCTAATAGAGGCATTATGAAAGAATAAGCTAGGAAAACACTACCAAAGGTATTCATACATAGCCAGTACAGCCATAAATAGAATAGAAATAAGTAGTCTGATAACCACATAATTATCCATGGCCATTAAACATCAAATCATAGAATATAATGTAAATCTATCATCTAAATCGTGTTCAAAAAGCATAATTATCAAAGAAAAAGTTCAAGGTTTATGTAACACTGGCACTTGCAATCTTGAAACAGGCACTGAAATACAACTGGTTAGCATCGAACATGTAAAATTTCTTTTCTCGATTCAGTTCTATTGAAAATAACATTCACGACAAATTCTAATCTTTCGTCTCTCTTTATTGTCTTTAACTCAGGATTCAAACATCATATATCTTCTTGTACAAAACAGCTAGCTAAAACAGGCCATTAGACTGTATGATACAAAACATTTGTGATTCCTTGGAGACACTCTAAGCAATCCAGTAGCATGCTTCAACATTCAAGCACTACAACATAATGGAGATAGAGTGATAGAAAATATAAATCAATTGATATCCTGTTTCTATTATTGTAAGTTTACTCAGGTAAACAATTACACAAATAATGCTGCAGATTATCTCGCCCACCTAGCTCTACTCTAGGTGACTTTGATTAGGAGAGGGTGTGACGTGATGTATATTTTTTCACATTTTTGCCCATAATATAGGTGGCCAGGCCACATTTTCGGAAAGGTGACATTTAACAATGAACAGAAAACTTGGAACTAAGAAATGACAACTGATAGAACAGCAGGAGTCCACAAAAAATGAAAATAAACATAAGTATAAATAATAACATATACCACATGAAATCATCTTATTCACAGAATACACTCCATCCCTAATATTTACATCCTAATAAACTAAAATGAATGTAATCTAAAGTTTACCACCATATATATTATTATCCCTCTTCTATTATGCATGCTCCAGAAAGTGATGGAATATGCAGGCCCCATATTGATGAGAAAGAGGATAAACAAATAATAAGAATATGGAGAAACTGGGTGGTTAATAATTAAATAACATAGTTTATTAAGTGATGTAAATCCCAAATACGCATGTCTATGTAAACAAAACAAAAAGAGCTGACATTTTATCAACAAAATATTAATGTAACTGCAGTAAAAGAATTTCTAGAAGAAACAGTTCAATGCAGAAAGTATTCATTAAAAGCCTATCAATAAACCACAGATCAACAAACAGGACTAAAAACTGTCAATACATTATAATGCTGATTATTATTTTTCTCCATTTTTGTAGAAGTCCAGAGAAAGGGGGTTCCTTTGCAGTTGTACAAAAACCTGACTCTATAGCTGATTATAAGTTCATAACACATCAATAATCTGCTAAAGTTAAACCAGGCAACTTAGTTTATGTAAATCAACAAGTGGTTGATTATAAAGCATCCCTTAAAACATGCTCAGAATCAGGTTTCTTAAGAAAAAAATCGAAATACAACATTTGACATACGTTGGCAGTATTAAGAAACAGATACTACATAAACATCAAAGACATAATAAACTAAAATTAACGCATTAATTGCAAGAAGAAAAAAAATGTAAAAATGAAAAACATGTGTATGTAAAGCACATATATGAACAATCACTGAGTAAACTCTCATGGCCTTTCTTCACTCCTTTATTACAGCAAGGAGGCCTCCCCATGCTTACCCTATCTAGCTGATCTCTTCTTCTCGATCAGTATGAGGACTTTATGCATAACAAGCCAGTGAGATTTCTCTTTCTCTGTTCTTCTTCTTCCACCTTTCAGTCTTTTCCCCTTAGGCAGAGACAGGGGTCCAACGGGATGGTTTTCCGCTCATGTATAAACTAAGAGGGCTGATATAGACATGCAACGGAAACCTAGGGCTCAATCACACCGATTTGTAATGCACCGCCGGAACACTACTGTGGCTTGTGCCACCTGGGGTGCAGGGATGGGAAGAAACAGAGCTCACTGAAAACTTGTTTTGCAGACATGGCCGCCTCCGGCAATGGGCTTGTTCTCTCAGGATGCCGCGCCATTGGTCAAAGGCTGCCGGTGTCGCCGTCGAGTTCTCCGGCAGCAGAGCGGAAGCTTTCCAGTTCCAGATCAAGTCGAAGATGACGGTGTTGGCTGGCGGTGTGCTTAACACCCCGCGATTACTGAAGAGAAGCGGAGTGAAGAACAAGCATGTCGGAAAAAACCTTCATCTCCACCCGACGGTGATGGCCTGGGGTTACTTCCCGGAGACGACGACGACGACAGTCGGATGGCCGGAAAACGAGAAGAGGAGCTTCGACGGAGGGATTCTGACGTCAATGGCGAGCGTGGGTGCCGGCGGCTCAGCGATCCTACAGACGCCGCCGTTGCACCCGGTGATATCCGCGGCGGCGGATTCCGGCGGCGGATGAGGAGGTTTCCACGGACAGCGCGCGTCTTCGCGCTGGTGACGGATGAGGGCAGCGGGACGGTGGATGCGCTACGTTTCAGGGGTGAAGGCCAACAGGCAACAGAAACCTAGGGATCAATCACAATAGGCAAAGGGAAGAGGCCGATTGGCTCCAGGCGGGGACAAATGCCATCGTCGACAACGGGTGAAACGATCGAGAGCACGACAAGCGCCGGCGACAAATTTCAAAAGGAAACAGAGCGAGCTTATAAGAGCACATACCTTATTTTGGGCAAAGCCGACAGCGGAGGGCGCGCTAAGGTTGGCGCGGCGACGGCGACGACGTAGGCAAATTTCTCCAGGGAATAGCTGGAAAGATAAGCGACCATAACACGCGGCATTCTGCATGCATGTTAGGATTATTTAGGCAGCTGTCTGTAACGCATAAAATGCGATTGAATAACTGACAGCCATCCCACGCGCAGATAAACAGTAGTGAAACATTTAAAAAAAAAAAAGATAACAAATTTTTTAGCAGCTCAAATTTCACTTTTATATATAGCATAGATAAAAAAATTTTGAGAACGATTGTGCGAAAAATTTTATACCAGACCACGAATTTGAATTTATAATATTTAGATCACTGAGCTTATCGGACTATTGTCCAATGGTCCTTCCTCAATTGCGCTATCAAAAATTTCGAAACATATAAATTATCCTCAGCATATTAATTAAACCACCTTATTTTACTATTCATGAATCTTTTTCCTCAATTAAGTAGCTTGATACTTGATCTCACTCTCAAGCCAATCATTAATTCCACCTCTATAATTGACATTATCGATTTTATCACTAACAATATAACATAGACTAGCATTTCCGATGAAATGTTCATCGTCATCCACTGAGTACTCAGGTGTGTCCACATTCCTATACATTTTCTCATCATCAATTCTTATATGTTATGCATAGTAATTTTAGTGACCTGAAATAATTTATTTCCTATAATCTAAACATCTTAGTATAAATTTGAGCAAATTTTTTATTAGCTTTCTCTATGGTTGAATATTTACTGTTTTTTGTTAAGTTTTAACTTGTTTTCACTTGAGATTTGCTATCTATTACTTAAAATATAAATTAATAGTGATTTCTTTTCATATTATGTTATTGATGTAATTGATGTATCTTGATAGATATGTAATTTTAGATTTTTAAGATAATGTCCTTTGAGTGATGCAATTCCAGGAGAAGTTATCTATTTTGAATTAGTGATGAATATTTTAAAGGGGAATTTACATACAGAACACTGAATTCATCACAAATTACGCATTTCACTATCTTTTAGTAAATATTATAAATATCACACTCTGTTTATGGGTTTTACATTTCTATTGTAACAATAGAAATGTAAAAAGAGTGTGATATGTGTAATATTTACTAAAAGATGGTGAAATGCGTAATTTGTGATGAATTCAATATTCTGTATGTAAATTTCCCTATTTTAAATAAGTTGTGTCAATATATATATCTTGTTCAATTTTAGGTTAGTGCTTCTTTTTTTATGAACTAATGTAAAACTGCACTAGCCTTTTATTTTTAATATTATTGGAAGTAAGGTTGCTAACAATCTGAGTTAATTCAATCTTGGCTTAAAATTAAACTAAATAGTTTCGATTCGATTTCGATCAAATTCGAAATATGAACAAAAGAGTTGGATTCGAGCTAGGCCTGATTCGATTATTATTTACTCAAGTTCAATTGTAGCCAAAATTGATCCAGCCTTCGATTAATTTTTAATCTTGGTTAAAATTTTAGATATAAATATCTTTATTTTTTCAATCAAATTAAATGATACTATTCATCTCAATCTAATAATTAGAAATAGGAATAAAAAACTAAACTAAGATCAATAAAATATAAACAAAAATGATAACAATATTATAATATAGTCATTCATCAGTTATTGCTAAAAAAATAATTTATTGAAATAAATCATATATATAATACAATTTATTTATAAATAATTTTTTTGATTAATCCAATTTTAAGCTAGCTTGATCCGATCCTACACTAATTAAAATTAGATTGATAAGATTTTTGCAACACAAAAACAGCTTATTAATCAATTCGTTTTGATTGAGGCGGTCTTAATTCGATCTGAAATTTTATTCAACATTTGATTGACCTTCATCTTCGAGTTAAATTAATGGCCTTAATTAGAAGTTATCTTTTGATTTGCTACAGTACTTAATAACAAAAAAAAAAACTGCAGTACTTAGGCAAAGCATATTACGTGATCATGCAACCACTAGTATTAATTTTGAGGTTAATGGCATTTAGGTCTTTTTAGAATGAGCAACGTGCAATTAGATTTTTTAAATTTTTAAATTAACTAAGTTGGTCCATATAAGAGTCCGTATTTTGACCTTCCAGTTTTCCTATAGTATGGAAGTAAGTATTTTGATATTTAATTTGCACTTGACTCCATAACTATCTCCTCAAGAGATTTTCAATGTGGTTGTAAATCTTTCTGCTTTGTATTATTTTCTCATATAATGAAATGTTTTAAAGCCGACACCAATTAGCACTATGATTTTTTTTTCATTATTTTCACATAAAATTTAGTGTCATTTTCCCGTTTTTAATCATTTGATCGATTTGTTTATGAGATTTGAGCATTAACAAGTATCCTATAGTCGACCACACTCAATCTTCAAGCATTCGAGATCTCTTCTAAGATCTTTCAGATTTTGTGCAGTTTTATCAACCATTCAGGCGCTTTACTGAGAATTAATTATGAACTTATTAGTTATTAAAATTTGAGAAGTTTAAATAAATTTATTACATGATTTCATATAGATACACGTAGGTATGTGTTTTCATGATTTCGTTATAGGTCAATAACTTTTGTCGATCTAGCTCATAAACAACGTGCTCACCTCTATTAAATCTTCCCCCTCTTTCACATATTTGTGCTTGGCAATGTTATGGCGGAGATTGAAAAGCTAATCAGATGCTTTTTATAGAGTAGCAACCTCACTGCGAATGCAGCTCATCTAGTGGCATAGGAGCAAGTGATAAAACCAAAGTTTGCTGGAGGCTTGGGCATCCACCAGCTGGAGGATTGGCACTCTATTCTTGTGGCCAAACTTGCCTTCAAATTCCAAAATAATGAGGTCGTACTTTGGGTTAGATGCTTCCAGGCTAAGTATGGTAACAGAAAGAGTATCTTCTCCACCAAGAGGGGAGATTCTTGGGCATGGAAATTTATCTGTCAAGGAGGGACAATAGCCATACAAAATTCCTTGTGAAAAATTGGTAATGGCAGCAATACAAAAGTAATATAGGATGCTTGGGTCGACCACATCTCTTTCTCAAGGTAGCCTACCTTCATCAACACTACTGAACTGCCCCCCTTAACCGTTCAGCAGCTCCTCAGAGAGAACGGTGAATGGAACCAAGCAGAAGTCCTTAAATTCTTTGGCTCAGAGTTATCGTCGAGAATGGGCAAGCTACCGAGGCTCGACAAAGAGGAGCGAGATAGCCTTGTGTGGCTTAAATCTGATTCCATCAAATCCCCCATCGTAGCTCTATATAGAGATCTCTTCCATGGCAAGGAACTCCAGCATAGCTGGATCTGGAAGCTGAGAGCCCAGTCCCGCTTTCTCACTTTTCTTTAGAGGATTTGTTGCGATGCTATCCCCACTTTCACTTGCTCAAACGAAGGGGTTTGCGAGAGTCTAACAGCTGCCCCTGGGGCTGCACTACGGAAGAAGACCTGCAACATTTTGTTTTTGAATGAAGCTTTATAAGTGCAATCTTCGATTCTATACAGAAGCAATGGGCTGAAACAGCAGCATGGAATGATATTTCAGTACCAGAAGAGGCCTATTCTGAGCCGCACTCTTGCCCATTGTCACCCCCACAGCCTGCTTACTCCTGCCTAGTCAATAGCCAAAATAGGAAAAGAAATGCTCCTTCCACAGATCTGCGGAATGGTAGAGAGCAGAAAGTGCGACCAGCAAATCCCACTCCAGATGCAATCTTCTATCCCATAAAAGTAACTAACCTCCCCATCTTGCATAATTCGGGGCACATTCAATCTAACAGAAAGCATGCTGCTGAATTCGCCACCTCCAGCTCTCCCTTTTGGCTTGGAGAAGGAGAGCTATTCCCACCGAAAAAACCAGACCTGCTGGTAACAGCAGGGGTTTTTTTTATACTAACTACTTCTCTACAGGTCTCTCTGACATAGCCAAATCCAGTACAAAATCGGAGCTACGGAATCAGCACCCAATAGCCGATTTCAGCCGAGCGCAGCCCCGGATTGCTGCGGTAGCAACCTGCCTACTGCTATAGCAGCGGCTACAACTGCAGCAGTGCAAACTACTGCTGCTACAGCAACAGCACAGCATTCTGCTGCTGCTGCAATAGAGAACAATCCTGTTGCTGCAGTAACAGTATAATCTGCTGCTCTAGCAGCAGCAGAACCTGCTATAATAGCAGCAGAATGCAATTCTACTACTACTACAAAAGTGTTTACTGTTGCTGCAGCAGCAAGATCCCTCCCCGGCAACTCAACACACACGCTGCCAGCATTGGTGGTTTCTCTGGCTGAGACAAATTCGTCGTCTCAAGCTCACAATGTTCAATTGTTGCATCATTTCCTCAGCAACCTGCAGTCACGAGTCAACAAAAATCCAGCAGATCCTCAGGCAATCAAAGCGGTGGATGCATTGTACCACTCATGGAGAGCTCGCAATGTTCGTGTCCATTACAAAGGCTTCCCGTTGCCTAAAGTCATCGCTGCACTTGTTCATTTTAGCGAGGCTCAAGAACAACTTTCATCCAACGTAGGGAATTGGGATCCCAACAGCTTTGAAGGCTGTAGTAACCCCTCTGCATCCCATTGGGATCCCCACCCTCACGACGGATTAAAGTGAACTTTGACGGCTCCGTTAAACAAAACGGCGTGGCGAGTGCGCGTGGGGTGGTGCAGGATCACTGTGGCAACCTCCTCATAGCAGTAGGCTCCAAGCTCTACACCCATGCCATTCCTACAGTAGAAGCGACGGGAGCGCTCATCGCGATGACTACTGCCCAGGAGTGGATAGATACGGCGAACGAGATTTGGATAGAGGGCGATTCAGCCACCACCATTGATGACCTTCACAGGACAACCAGAGGACAACCTCCCGACAGAACCATGACTTACATCTCCAATCTTCTTTGTGCTTTTAAGGCGTATAGGATTTCTCTTGTATACAGGGTCACGAATAAAGCGACAGATTTTATAGCTTCCTTTTCATATTTAGATGATGTCGAATGGCAAGGGCGCATGTCCCTCCCATTCGATTTTTATGCGATTCTTAATGAGGATTGATCCCTTTGTACCTAATGTATCTTGTTTTACTAGTATAGTAATATAGGTTACGATTGAATTTCAAGGATGCCAACCCTCTGAAGCTAGCAGTAGCGAATTGCAGCCCAACAACAACAATCAAATTCAGCCCAATAGTTCAAAGTTGTGGAACAGCAAGCTACAGGGCCAAAGCCATAAAAAAATAGCTACTTGCACAGCATCAAAATGTAGAAAACTGCGGAATCACAACAAACTGAAGCATCCCAGCAACATAAAGCTTCAGGACAACAAGCAGCGATGCAAAATTTAAGCCAAATGGTAGCATTTAGAGAATAATTTATTGCATAATAAGTTATTTTAGATGAATACTAGCAATTATATAAGTATTCAATCATTTTTTTTTGAATTTGAAAAGAATGCAAGTAATTTGATTTTTATCTTATCTAAATCAAGACATTTTAATATAATACTCTGATTAAACATCTAATATTTACTATATGGATGCATTTTGGCAGAAAATAGAAATTTGGCAATCTTTTAGAGAGATATGATTGAGTTTTAATATAATACTGGCAATTACACCTCTCGTTAATAGTACATCGACGTGTTTCACTTTGATATGTATTTTAATTGAATTGTATATTTTTTACTGCTATTCATTGCATTAACATTGAATTTAAGCCATATACAGTATTTAGGAAATAATTCATTGCATAATATATTATTTTGACAGAATACTTGCAACTATATAATTATTCAATAATTTTGGAATGTGTCTAAGACGAATACGTGCAATTACATTTTAAACTTATCTATATCATGATATTTTAACATAATACTAGGATAAAATAACTTATATTTATTTTAACGAAGTATTTTAGCTGAAACGGGCATTTGGCGATATATCTGAGATATATGATTTAGTTTCAAATTAATTCCAGGAATTGCATATCTTTTTCGCGGTATATCGATGTATTGTAATTTATTAGGCACTTTTAAGGATTGATTTATGACATATCAATGTATTTATATTTAATAGTAGCATTTCTACGACTATTCACTGCATTAACATTGTATTCATGCCAAATACAAGTATTTGAAGAAAGTTTTATTACATAATAAATTGTTTTAATTGAATACTAGTAATTATATAGCTTTTCAATCATTTTTAATTGAATTTGAAGAGAATATAAGTAATTTAACTTTGATCTTGTCAATATCAAGAAAATTTAACAAAATACTCTGATTAAATAACTAATATTTACCATATTTACGTATTTTAGCAGACAATAGATATTTAGCGAGCTATTACAGATATATGTTTGAGTTTTTAAATAATACTGTCAATTACGCATCTTTTTGATGGTGTATCCATCTATTTTAACCTATTAAACGCTTTTAGATACAGACTATGACATATAAATGTATTTGAAATGAATAAAGGTGTTTTTATATTTATTCATTGCAATAACGTTGAGTTCCAGCGGAATACAAATATTTAGAGAGCGATTCATTGCACTATAAGTCATTTTTTCTAAATACTGCAATTATATGTGTATTCAATTAATTTGTATTGAATTTAAAGAGAATATAAATAATTTAACCTTGATCTTTGCTATATCGAGTCATTTTAACATAATATCAGCAATTATACTAGTATTCAGTCATTGTTTATTGAATTAGAAGAGAATTCAAGTAATTTGACTACAATCTTATCTATATCCAGACATTTTAACATAATACTTTGATTAAAAAACTAATATTTATTATATCGATGTATTTTAGCCGAAAGCAGAGGGTTGGCTATTATATTGATTGAGTTTTGATATAATACCAGCAATTACATATCGTTTTGATGATATATCGATCTATTTTAAATTATTAGGCACTCTTTAGAGATTAATTTAATATCAATATATTTGAATTGAATAAAGATATTTTTGCAACTAGTAATTGTATTAACGTTTAATTCAAGCCGAATAAGCATTTAGAGAATATTTTATTGCATAATAAGTTATTTTAGCTGAATACTAGTAATTATATGAGTAATAAATTATTTTTATTTGAATTTGAAGAGAAAGCAAGTAATTTGACTTTCATCATATTCAAATCAAGGCATTTTAACATAATACTTGCAACTATATGAGTATTCAATCATTTCTGTTAGTATTTGAAGAGAATACATGCAATTTGACTTTGATTTTGTCTATATCGAGGCACGTTAACATAACACACTGATTAAACAACTAATATTTGCTATATCAATGTATTTTAGTCGAAAGTAAATATTTGGCTATCTATTAGAGATATTTGACTGAGTTTTAATATAATACCGGCAATTACACATCTTTTTACAGTATATCGATCTATTTTAGGATATTAGGCTCTTTTAAAGAGTATTTATGATATATCACTGTATTTGAATAGAATAGAAATGTTTTCACAACTATTTAGTGCATTAAAGTGGAATTCAAGCCGAATACAGGTATTTATAGAACGATTCATTACATAATAAGTTTTTTTAACTGAATACAGATAATTACACGAGTATTCTATCATTTTTGAGAGTATTTGAAGAGAATATATCTTTAATCTTGTCCATATCTAGCCATTTTAGCATAGTATTATGAATAAAAAATAAAGATTTATAATTACACATATTTTTGGTAGTATAGCAATAGTTTTTAGGTTGTTAGGAGCTTTTAGAGACCGATTTATGACATATTAATATATTTATTTTGAGTAGCCATGTTTTTACAACTATTCACAGCATTAACAATGAATAGAAGCAGAATACAAGCATTTCGAGAACGATTCACCGTATAATAAGTTATTTTAGCTGAATGCTTGTAATTATTTGAGTATTCTATCATTTCTGATAGTATATCGATCTATTTTAGGTTATTTGTCACTTATAGAGACTGATTTATGTTATATCAATGTATTTGACTTGAATAGTGATATTTTCACAAATATTCGTTGCACTGACGTTGAATTGAAGCCGAATATAAGCTTTTACAGAATAATTCATTGCATAATATGTCATTTTCATTGAATTCTAGCAATTATACGAGCGTTCAACATTTCTGACAGTATTTGAAGATAAAATAAGCAATGTGATATTAATATTATCTATATCAAAGTATTTTAATATAATACTCTGATTAAATAACTAATATTTACTATATCTTTGTATTTTAACCGAAAGTAGATATTTGGTAATCTATTAGGGACATATGACTTATTTTTAATGTAATACCGGCAATTACACATCTTTCTAATAGTATATCGATCTATTTTAAGCTATTAGCACTTTTAGAGACTGATTTATGACATATCAGAGTATTTGAATAGAATAGTGATATTTCCACAACTATTCATTGTATTAACGTTGCATTCAAGCCGAATACAAGCATTTAGAAAAGAATTCATTGGAAAATAAGTTATTTTAACTGAATACTGACAAATACGCGAGAATTCTATTATTTCCATTGGTTTAAAAGAGAATACAAGTAAATTATCTTTTATCGTGCCTATATCTATGCATTTTAGCATAATGTTATGATTAAAAAACTAATATTTATAATTACACATATTTTGGTTAGTATATCAATCTATTTTAAGTTGTTTGACACTTTTGAAGACAGATTTATGACATATCGATATATTTGTTGTGAATAGCACTGTTTTTATAACTATTCATTGTGTTAAGGTTGAATTTAAGAAGAATACAAGCATTTAGAGAACGATTCACTGTATAATAAGTTAATTTATTTGAATACTAGCAATATATGAGTATTCTATCATTTCTGACGGTATATCGATCCATTTTAAGTTATCTAGCACTTATACAGAATGATTTATGACATATCAATATATTTGAGTTAAATAATGAGTTTTCACAAATATTAGTTACATTAACATTGAATTGAAGCCGAATACAAGCATTTAGAGAATGATTCATTGCATGATAAGTTATTTTAATTAAATACTAGCAATTATACGAGCATTTAATCATTTCAATTTGTATTTGCAGATAATACAAGAAACTTGACTTGGATCTTACCTGTATCAAGGTAATTTAACTATGTTTTTACAAATATCCGTTGCAGTAAGGTTGAATTGAAGCCGAATACAAGCCTTTAGAGAATGATTCATTCTATAATATATTATTATATTTAAATACTTGTAATTATAAGAGTATTCAATCATTTCTAACGTATTTGAAGAGAATATATGTAATTTAACTTTGATCTTGTCTATATCGAGGCATGTTAATATAACACACTGATTAAACAACTAATATTTGCTATATCAATGTATTTTAGCCGAAAGTAAATATTTGGCGATCTATTAGGGACATTTGACTGAGTTTTAATATAATACCGGCAATTACACATCTTTTTTACAGTATATCGATCTATTTTAGGATATTAGGCTCTTTTAAAGAGTGATTTGTGACATATCACTGTATTTAAAAAGAATAAAGACGTTTTCACAACTATTCAGTGCATTAAAGGAGAATTCAAGCCGAATACAGGTATTTACAGAAAGATTCATTAAATAATAAGGTTTTTTAACTGAATACAGGTAATTACACGAGTATTCTATCATTTTTGAGAGTATTTGAAGAGAATATATCTTTGATCTTGTCCATATCTAGGCATTTTAGCATAGTATTATGAATAAAAAATAAAAATTTGTAATTACACATATTTTTAGTAGTATATCAATAGTTTTTAGGTTGTTAGGAGCTTTTAGAGACCGATTTATGACATATTAATATATTTATTTTGAGTAGCCATGTTTTTACAACTATTCACAGCATTAACGTTGAATAGAAGCAGAATACAAGCATTTCGAGAACGATTCACCGTATAATAAGTTATTTTAGCTGAATGCTTGTAATTATTTGAGTATTCTATCATTTCTGATAGTATATCGATCTATTTTAGGATATTAGGCTCTTTTAAAGAGTATTTATGATATATCACTGTATTTGAATAGAATAGAAATGTTTTCACAACTATTTAGTGCATTAAAGTGGAATTCAAGCCGAATACAGGTATTTACAGAACGATTCATTACATAATAAGTTTTTTTAACTGAATACAGATAATTACACGAGTATTCTATCATTTTTGAGAGTATTTGAAGAGAATATATCTTTAATCTTGTCCATATCTAGCCATTTTAGCATAGTATTATGAATAAAAAATAAAGATTTATAATTACACATATTTTTGGTAGTATAGCAATAGTTTTTAGGTTGTTAGGAGCTTTTAGAGACCGATTTATGACATATTAATATATTTATTTTGAGTAGCCATGTTTTTACAACTATTCACAGCATTAACAATGAATAGAAGCAGAATACAAGCATTTCGAGAACGATTCACCGTATAATAAGTTATTTTAGCTGAATACTTGTAATTATTTGAGTATTCTATCATTTCTGATAGTATATCGATCTATTTTAAGTTATTTGTCACTTATAGAGACTGATTTATGTTATATCAATGTATTTGACTTGAATAGTGATATTTTCACAAATATTCGTTGCACTGATGTTGAATTGAAGCCGAATACAAGCTTTTATAGAATAATTCATTGCATAATATGTCATTTTCATTGAATTCTAGCAATTATACAAGCGTTCAATCATTTCTAACGTATTTGAAGAGAATATAAGTAATTTTACTTTGATCTTGTCTATATCGAGGCATCTAACACACTGATTAAACAACCAATATTTGCTATATCAATGTATTTTAGCCGAAAGTAAATATTTGGCGATCTATTAGGAACATTAAACTGAGTTTTAATATAATACCGGCAATTACACATCTTTTTTACAGTATATCAATCTATTTTAGGATATTAGGCTCTTTTAAAGAGTGATTTGTGACATATCACTGTATTTAAAAAGAATAGAGACGTTTTCACAACTATTCAGTGCATTAAAGGGGAATTCAAGCCGAATACAGGTATTTACAGAAAGATTCATTGCATAATAAGTTTTTTTAACTGAATACAGGTAATTACACGAGTATTCTATTATTTTTTAGAGTATTTGAAGAGAATATATCTTTGATCTTGTCTATAGGCATTTTAGCATAGTATTATGAATAAAAAATAAAGATTTCTAATTACACATATTTTTGGTATTATAGCAATAGTTTTTAGGTTGTTAGGCGCTTTTAGAGACCGATTTATGACATATTAATATATTTATTTTGAGTAGCGATGTTTTTACAACTATTCACAGCGTTAACGTTGAATAGAAGCAGAATACAAGCATTTCGAGAACGATTCACCGTATAATAAGTTATTTTAGCTGAATGCTTGTAATTATTTGAGTATTCTATCATTTCTGATAGTATATCGATCTATTTTAAGTTATTTGTCACTTATAGAGACTGATTTATGTTATATCAATGTATTTGACTTGAATAGTAATATTTTCACAAATATTCGTTGCACTGACGTTGAATTGAAGCCGAATACAAGCTTTTATAGAATAATTCATTGCATAATATGTAATTTTAATTGAATTCTAGCAATTATACAAGCGTTCAACATTTCTGACAGTAATT
>JAEMOT010003053.1:181497-238831 GCA_019297695.1 Apostasia ramifera | reverse complement strand
CATGATAAGTTATTTTAATTAAATACTAGCAATTATACGAACATTTAATCATTTCAATTTGTATTTGCAGATAATACAAGAAACTTGACTTGGATCTTACCTGTATCAAGGTATTTTAATACACTACTTGGATTAAATAACTAATATTAGTTGTATCTTTGTATTTTGGCCGAAAGTAGATATTTTGCGATCTATTAGAGACATATGACTGAGTTTTAATATAATACTAATAATTATATATATTTTTAACAGTATATCTATCTATATGAACTTATTAGGTCTTTTTAGGGAACGATTTATGACATATCAAGGAATTTGAATTGAGTAGTGACGTTTTTACAACTATTTATTGCATTAAGGTTGAATTCAAGCCGAATACAAGCATTTAGAGATTGATTCCTTGAGTAATTAGTTATGTTAACTAAATATTAGTAATTATACGAGTATTCTATCATTTCTGATAGTATATCGATCTATTTTAAGTCATTAGGCACTTATAAAGATAAAGTTTTGACATAGTTGAATATTTTAACAATTATACGATGTATTAACATTGATTTTAAATAGAATATAAGCATTTAGATAACGATTCATTGTAAAATAAGTTATTTTAATTGAATATTAGAGATTATACTATTATTCAATTATTTTTAATTGAATTTGAAGAGAATACAAGTAATTTAATTTTGATCTTGTCTATATCAAGGCATTTTAACATAAAACTCTGATTAAAAAAACTTCTATTTGCTATTTCAATGTACTTTCGCAGAAAGCAAATATTCGACAATCTGTTTGGAATATATGGTTGAGTTTTAATTTAATACCGATAATTACACATCTTTTTGATAGTGCATACATTTATTTTATGTTTTGAGGTACTTTTTAAGACTGATTTATAACTTATCAATTTATTTTAATTGAATAGTTATGTTTTTACAACTATTCATTGCATTGACGTTTAATTTAAGTCGAATATAAGCATTTAGAGATCCATTTATTGCATATAAGTTATTTTAACTAAATGCTAATAATTACATGAGTATTCAATCATTTTTATTAGTATTTGAAGAGAATTAATATAATTTGACTTTGATCTTGATTATATTAAGGCATTTTGATATAATATTCTGATTAAACTAATAATATTTGCAATATCGACGTATTTTAGTCGAAAGTAGATATTTGGCGATCTATTAGAGACATAATACAGAGTTTTAATAAAATACCAGCAATTATACATCCTTTTCACAGTATATCGATCTATTTTAAGTTGTTTGGCACTTTTAGAGACTGATTTATGACATATCAATATATTTGAGTAGATAACAATGTTTTTATAAATATCCGTTGCATTAAGGTTGAATTGAAGCCGAATACAAGCCTTTAGAGAATGATTCATTCTATAATATATTATTTTAATTAAATACTTATAATTATAAGAGTATTCAATCATTTCTAACGTATTTGAAGAGAATATATGTAATTTCACTTTGATCTTGTCTATATCGAGGCATGTTAACATAACACACTGATTAAACAACTAATATTTGCAATATCAATGTATTTTAGCCGAAAGTAAATATTTGGCGATCTATTAGGGATATTTGACTGAGTTTTAATATAATACCAGCAATTAAACATCATTTTTACAGCATATCAATCTATTTTAGGATATTAGGCTCTTTTAAAGAGTGATTTGTGACATATGACTGTATTTAAATAGAATAGAGACGTTTTCACAACTATTCAGTGCATTAAAGGAGAATTCAAGCCGAATACAGGTATTTACAGAACGATTCATTGCATAATAAGTTTTTTTAACTGAATACAGGTAATTACACAAGTATTCTATCATTTTTGAGAGTATTTGAAGAGAATATATCTTTAATCTTGTCCATATCTAGGCATTTTAGCATACTATTATGAATAAAAAATAAAGATTTGTAATTACACATATTTTTGGTAGTATAACAATAGTTTTTAGGTTGTTAGGCGTTTTTAGAGACCGATTTATAACATATTAATATATTTATTTTGAGTAGCCATGTTTTTACAACTATTCACAGCATTAACGTTGAATAGAAGCAGAATACAAGCATTTCGAGAACGATTCACTGTATAATAAGTTATTTTAGCTGAATGCTTGTAATTATTTGAGTATTCTATCATTTCTGATAGTATATCGATCTATTTTAAGTTATTTGTCACTTATAGAGACTGATTTATGTTATATCAATGTATTTGACTTGAATAGTGATATTTTTACAAATATTCGTTGCACTGACGTTGAATTGAAGCCGAATACAAGCTTTTACAGAATAATTCATTGCATAATATGTCATTTTCATTGAATTCTAGCAATTATACAAGCGTTCAACATTTCTGACAGTAATTGAAGATAAAATAAGCAATGTGATATTAATATTATCTATATCAAAGTATTTTAATATAATACTCTGATTAAACAACTAATATTTACTATATCTTTGTATTTTAGCCGAAAGTAGATATTTGGTAATCTATTAGGGACATATAACTTAGTTTTAATGTAATACTGGCAATTACACATCTTTCTAATAGTATATCGATCTATTTTAAGCTATTAGGCACTTTTAAAGACTGATTTATGACATATCAAAGTATTTGAATAGAATAGTAATATTTTCACAACTATTCATTGTATTAACGTTGCATTCAAGCCGAATACAAGCATTTAGAAAAGAATTCATTGGATAATAAGTTATTTTAACTGAATACTGACAAATACACGAGAATTCTATTATTTCCATTGGTTTAAAAGAGAATACAAGTAAATTGTCTTTTATCGTGCCTATATCTATGCATTTTAGCATAATGCTATGATTAAAAAACTAATATTTGTAATTACACATATTTTGGTTAGTATATCAATCTATTTTAAGTTGTTTGACACTTTTGAAGACAGATTTATGACATATCGATATATTTATTGTGAATAGCGCTGTTTTTATAACTATTCATTGTGTTAAGGTTGAATTTAAGAAGAATACAAGCATTTAGAGAACGATTCACTGCATAATAAGTTAGTTTACTTGAATACTAGCAATATACGAGTATTCTATCATTTCTGATGGTATATCGATCCATTTTAAGTTATCTAGCACTTATATAAAATGATTTATGATATATCAATGTATTTGAGTTAAATAATGAGTTTTCACAAATATTAGTTACATTAACATTGAATTGAAGCCGAATATAAGCATTTAGAGAATGATTCATTGCGTGATAAGTTATTTTAATTAAATACTAGTAATTATACGAGCATTTAATCATTTTAGTTTGTATTTACAGATAATACAAGAAACTTGACTTGGATCTTATCTATATCAAGGTATTTTAATATACTACTTTGATTGAATAACAAATATTTGTTGTATCTTTGTATTTTAGCTGAAAGTAGATTATTTTTGGTGTAATGAAAAATATACACAAGGCCATCAGTGCAAAAGGAGACAATTGTATCAAATTTTTTTATCAAAAGAAGTGGTTCCATTGTCTGAAATAGAAGAACTGACATTGAAAAGATGACAGAGGAGGAAGTAGAACTAGATCTCGTAACAAAAGTTTCTCTTAATGCTATCACTGGAATTCCTTCATTCAATACCATGACAGTGGTGGGGACTGTTAAAAGATGGAAAATATGTATTCTTATAGACTCGAGCAGTACTCACAATTTTTTGGATCCATCTGTGCTATCCGTGAGAGCTTATGCAGTTGAATCTATTCCTAAACAACATGTCATGGTGGCTAATGGAGATAAGATATTGTTGTCTGGGCAGATCAAAAATTTCCAATGGCAGATGCAAGGAATCATCTTCACAACAAATGTTCTTATGATGCTATTAGAAAGCTATCACATGGTGTTAGGGATACAGTGGCTATCTGAATTGGGTATGGTTAATTGGGACTTCAAGGATTTGAAGATGAGTTTCTTATTAAATAACAAACGAATTAATTTGTACGGCACTCGAACTCCATTCCTACAACTGGTAAATGAGAAACACATGGATACTACGGAATTCTTCAACAGCCATTTACTTATGTTTTTATACATCCAAAATTCATTCAGAGGAATCCACTTCAGTGTTGCAGAATCAAACCAGGGAACTAAGCGGGAAGCAGCAGGATGAATTAAATTCCTTACTAGAAACCTATTCAGAAGTGTTTATAGAACCTAAAGGACTACCACCATGTAGGCCTTTTGATCACCAAATTGTGCTGAAAGAAGGCACAGACCCTGTCAATGTAAAGCCATATAGTATCCTACATTGCAAAAAGCTGCCATAGAAAAGTTAATCAATGAAATGAAGGATGCAGGAATTATACAAGATAGTGCTAGTCCATTTTCATCTCCTATTGTACTGATTAAAAAGAAAGACGGAAGTTGGAGATTGTGTGTTGATTATAGAAAATTGAACTCAAATACTGTAAGAGACAGATTTCCCATTCCAATAATTGAGGAACTATTGGATGAACTACATGGAGCAGTTTATTTTTCCAAACTGGATTTAAGATTAGGATATTGGCAGGTGAGGATGCTTGAGGAAGACATTAAAAAAACTGTTTTTAGGACACATGAAGGACACTATGAATTTTTAGTAATGTCGTTTGGGCTCAGCAATGCTGGCAACCTTCCAAAGACTTAAGAACTCTGTTTTCAAGCCTCATTTAAGAAAAATTCACCATGGCATTTTTTGATGACATTCTGATATACAACAAAACTTGGTATGACCATCTTCACCACTTGAAAATTGTATTTGATTTGCTGGTTAAAAATTCTCTATAGGTCAAGAAAAGTAAGCATGATTTTGCAGCCCAAAGAATTGAATATTTGGGCCATTATATATCACACAATGGTGTCTCAACTGATCCTACCAAGGTTCAAGCAATATTGCAGTGGCCAACACCTTCATCTGTCAAAGAATTGCATGGCTTCTTGGGCTTAGCAGGGTATTATCGTCAATTCATTAAAGATTATGGCAAGATCAGCAGCAATTTAACAGATCTACTTAAGAAAGACGCTGTTAAATGGAATGAACAAGCTGAAGCTTCCTTCTCTCAATTAAAACATCAACTCTGTAATCCTCCTGTGTTGGCATTACCAAATTTTACTCAGCCTTTCATTGTGGAGACAGATGCAAGTGGAGTTGGAATAGGAGCCGTGTTAATGCAATCAAGTCGTCCAATTGCTTATTTTAGCAAAGGGCTATTTAGAAACATCAGCAACCACCAATATATGAAAAAGAAATGCTCTTCATGGTGACTACAGTACAAAAATGGAGATCCTATCTACTTTGCAGCCATTTCAAAATTAAAACCGACCACCAGAGCTTGAAATTTCTACTGAAGCAATGCATTACAACTCCTGCTCAACAAAAGTGGCTGTCTAAATTGGCTGGTTATGACTTCGAAATCCTTTATAAAAAGGGATAAGAGAATGTCGCTGCAGATGCCCTATCTAGAAGAGCTTCGCCTGAAGGTATTGAATTGAATGCCATAACAGAATTATTATCCACTGAATTACTGAAGGAAATTCATGACAATTGGCACTTAGATACTAAATTAACAGAAATCATCAAACAACTAAAAAATGGAGTTGAACTTCGATGGAAGGGAAGGCTGGTAATAAGGAACAACCCTGCTCTAAAATATAAGCTAATCCAATTTACTCATGCAAGCCCAATGGGAGGACACTCCAGATTCCGTCCAACAATGCATAGGCTGAAATCACTATACTACTGGAAGGGAATCGGCAAAGCGAACAAAAGGTTTATACAAGAGTGCAACATTTGTCAACAGAACAAATATGAAACAACAGCAAAACCTAGGTTGCTTCATCCTCTACCGATACCAAAAAAGGTATGAACAGATGTTTCTCTTGATTTCATAGAAGGACTACCAAAATCCTACAGCAGGGACACTATACTTGTAGTCGTTAACAGGCTAAGTAAATATGCTCATTTTATTGCATTAGCTCATCCTTACTCAGCAATCATAGTAGCCTAAGCCTACTTGGATAATGTATACAAGCTTCATGGAATGCCAGAAAGGGTAGTAAGTGATCGAGATAAAATTTTCCTAAGTAAGTTTTGACAAGAGCTTCTTAGATTACTCAAGGTAGAGATACAAATGTCAACGGCTTACCATCCACAAACAGATGGTCAGACCGAAGTGGTGAATAGATGCTTGGAGAAATACTTAAGGTGTATGACAGGTGAAAGACCAATGGAATGGATTAAATGGTTACCTCTTAGTGAATGGTGGTATAACACTAATTTTCATTCATCACTTAAAGTTCACCATCCACAAACAGATGGTCAGACCTTATGAAGTGTTATACGGATAAAAACCACCCATCCATATCCCTTATTTGGCTGACAATTCTTTAGTTAATACTATTGATAGAAGTTTACAGAACAAAGAGAATTTTATCAAGCAACTTAAGCACCATTTATCTCAAGCCATGAACAGAATGGAGATGCAAGTAGACAGACATAGAAAGGAAAGAGAGTTTCAAGTGGGCAATTTTGTATGTCAAACTACAACCCTACAGACAAGATTCGGTTAGTCAACGCATCTTACAAAAGCTTTCTCCAAGGTACTTTGGACCTTTTGAAGTGATCGCCAGAATTGGATTGTTGGCCTATAAACTCAAACTTCCACAGTACGCTAAAATTCATCCGGTGTTTCATGTATCCCTACTAAAAAAATGCTTCGGAAGCACTAATGTAGAAGAGAAACTCCCACCTGACTTTACCACCCTGGGCCAAGTGAGGGCTAAACCAGCAGCAATTCTGAATCGACAAATAATACTGAGGAAGAGGCGTTTCTTGGAGCAAATATTAATTCAGTGGAGTGGATCTAGCCCAGATGATGCAACCTAGGAAGACGTGCAATTCCTTCGCAATCAGTATCCATCCTTTCATATTAATCCTTGAGGACAAGGATCTTCAAGGGACAGGTAAATGATAGAACTCTATGCTTGCACCATAATAAACAAGTGGCTAAACCAAGTTGTGAACTGGTCATTGTGAGCCGATCGGTCTGTTAGGTCAGTATAAATAGAGCATCTTCTATCGGAAGACGCGGCTGTTGTGAAACTCTTAATTCCTCACTTCTTTCTCCTCCTTCTCTTGTCTTCCCCTTTCCTCTTCCTTCTTCCTTCTCACCATATTTTTCATTTGGGTCCTGTAATTCTGCAGAGATATTGAAGCTAATCAATTTACTGAAGCTTTTAGATAAGTATTGCCTTGTTTGTCTTAGAATTATTGCAGTTGTATCACCAAGGCAGAGCTAGCTATTTGTCAACGACGATGGGCCGCATAAACAGGGAGGAGTAGCGTTGCTGTGGCTAGGGAGTAGATTGAGCTTCGCGCGCAAGCTGTTGATCGCGTGATAGGGAGCTAGCTAGGGTTAATGTTTATTTATAAGGCCCGTTTGTTTTCAATTTAAAAATTAATCTCGTTTAATTTTAATCTGGCATATCACATCACACATAAAATTTAATATTAAAAATTAAATTTATTTCACATCCTACATATATTACTAAAATAATAACTAACTTATATCCATCCCTCACATATCCCAATGTAATAACTAGCTTTATATCACATCTCTCACAAATCCAACATAATAACAAATTTTATTTCACATTATTCACAACTTTCAATAAAAAAATATCTCTATCTAAGTTTAATTTTAACCTTATAAACTAACAGACGAGTGTTATACACAACGGTTTCGTAAGTGAGCCATTGTATATTGCTCCTCTTCTGTAGAGGTTCTTTCAGTGAACCACTATAAAATTTCATTGACCACATCAATCCGTTGTAATATATTATCTAAATTTTGGCGGAATATTTTAAAAAGCTATTTTATAGAGAACAGTTTTAAAATATTAGTGTTATAAAGTGAATATTGTAGTGGTGAATCCTAATTTAATCACATCTTAGATTATAACTGTTAAATCTAATGTATTCATTTGATATCAAATTGATGTAATGAATGAGAAAAATAGAAAGGGTGGCTAAATTTGGGAAAATTTTGGCCCCAATTGAAAATGAAATCCTAATTACTCCAAACTTACAAATATAAAACTCTCGTTCATCACAAATAACCCAATTACACAAATCAATCTTCTAAACCCAAGCAATCTTAATTAACACAAATAAAGTAATGTTTATTTAATTATTTCATAAATAATAATTTAAATCTTAATTAATATAGAACCATATATGTAACATCTCAAATATTAATATGTATTTTCCTAATTACACTTTCCTCGACCTACTATTTCAGTACATATATCATTTTTTTTACTAATATTTTGACTTTTATACTAGTCGTCCCATTTCTTCGTTCACGCTCTCACCTACTTATTATCTCCTTTTTCTATTTGTAATCTCATCTACTTATCATCTCCCTTCTATATAGGCTCATTTTCATGGATCATCAAAGACATATAAGCTTTCTCCATAAACTCTCTAATTTATAAATCAAACATCTTCCTCCACTCAACTCTCTTCAAGCCATCCTTTCCCATCTCTCTTCACTTTGGTCATTCGATCGTACCTCCATGGGATGAACAGTTCCATCATGTCTTCAATAATTGATTGCAGTACTAACATAGGAACACGGGGTACTTTGAGCTTAATTGTCAATCATTGCACCTATCCTTGACTACATTCAAAAATGCCCTCAAAGAATTTTGCTCATTAGGGCCTCAAAACCTACTTGGTTCAGATCTCATTCACACATATATTGATTTTAAGAGTAATTTCACTTAGGCCACTGAGATTTACTCGACTTGCCACGAAGGTCTACAATTTTGAAAACATGCCAGACATGTCCCCAAAATTTACTGTATAGATCATTGTGGTCCTTCTGTAACGGTATTCGTTAAACACTGTTAAAATTATGAAAATACTCTTTTTTACCCTTCCATATTTTCGATCTCTTGCTGCCTGCCGCGCAGGCGGCTGCGTGAGAAGCCGCGCATGCTGGCATCCGCAGCGAGGACTAGGAGTACAATTGTAATTTTACATTAATTTTTTTTTTATAATTTCTTAATTTAAATTTTAATTTAACGGAATGTTTAACAAAAATATTTAATTGGACCTCTTTCAAACAAAAAAAAATTTAATTGGACCTTATTGGAATTTTTTTATAAATATTAAGGACCACAATGATCTATACAGTAAGTTTTGGGAACTTATCTGGTATGTTTTTAAAATTGTGGACTTGCGTGGCAAGTCGAGTAAACCTCAGGGGCCTAAGTGGAATTACCCCTTGAATTTATCCTAGAAAATATGGTTTTTCCCATGTACGCAGGGTGGTAAGGATCAATACTATCAGGCATTGATGTCTTTTCATCGGAGATGCCTGAGATACGAGTGTTCACCATTTCTTCCACTGACTTTGGGCATGAGAATTTGGCATCTTCCTTTTCCACTGGTTTCTTAAGTCATCACAACAATTATCCTTTATAGTCTTATTTTGGAGGAGCTTCATTGTCTTTCTAGTAATAGAGCTCATGCTCTATGGGGATCACTTCGTGTTCTATCTCTATGGCTGGCTCATTAAAGCTCCCCTTCTGTATGCTCTCCTGTTGGCTCTGGTTCAATGTCTATATGGTTGGCAGTGCAATCAAAATGAATGGACTCTCCCATCAAAGTCATTTGATCTAAGGCCAAAACATTCTTCTCCTCTATTATAGTTGCCTTCCCCATTTTAATAAAATAGTACTTTATCATCTATATTTTCAGTGCATATAAGTTTGAAGCATCATAGATCGCTATATCTGACTTTTTATATATCTCTAGGTTGGACACAAGATAGGCCACTACACTTATCTCCATATTATTAGTGGGCGACAGGAGGGTTATACCCTTGGGCTCCATGATGGCCAATGCCTTGTCTCTTGTGCTTCAACATAAATTTTTTTTAAGTCAAAGGCAATTAGGCATATTATTCAATTTTTTTATTTTTTTATTTTAATATTATTTAATTTATTGAATACTTTATTTAAACACATATCCTGCTCGATCTAGTTCAATCGAATATTTGGTTAGATTTGGAGAATTCAGTATGAGAGATCGGTCTCAACCACTTTTTATAATCATATATATGACGGTTAATAGCAACTAAGTCTTTTTAGTTGAAGTCTGTGTGCATTTATATCTCTTTAATTTTTAAATTAATCAATTAGATCATTTAATTTGAGGTAGTATGCAATAGGCTCTTTGACATTAATAAAATAATTTAATAAAAAATATTTTTTCTAATTAGTGAATTAATTTTACTAATTTAAATACTAAATTAATATTTTAAATAAAAATAAAATCTAAATTGATTTATTAATTAGATAAAAAATATTATATAATCATATATATAACGGTTAATAGCAACTAGGTCTTTTTAGTTGAAGTTTTTGTGTATTTATATCTCTTTAATTTTTAAATTAATTAATTAGATCATTTAATTTGAGGTAGTATGTAATAGGCTCTTTGATATTAATAAAATAATTTAATAGAAAATATTTTTTCTGAATTAATTTTACTAATTTAAATACTAAATTAATATTTTAAGTAAAAATAAAATTTATTAATTACATAAAAAATATTATATACTTTAATTAATATTAAAAACATTTATTTATATTTTATTTTAAATTAAAAATTCGCTTAATTAATTTAAAAAATTGAGAGACCTACCCAGTAACCCAATTGCGGTTAGCCCAATATAATTTTTTTGATTAATGAAAAGGAGATGACGGCCGTGCCACCGTCGAGCCTTTTCCCGAGAGGAGAGGGGGCGGGGGCGAGAGAGAGATAGAGAGAGGGAGAGAGAGAGAGAGCGGACGGCATGGGAAGCTCACTTCCCCACTCTGCTGCTACTACAACGTTGGCGGCCGCTAATGCCGCGGCAGCCGTTGCTATCGGTTCCACCTCCAAAGCTTCTATTCCTACGATCCCGTTCGTGTCGTCGGAGCAAGCGAACAACTTACGTGTCGCTGCCGTTTCCGACCGACTTTTACTATTTTTGAACGGGGCGGCTCGGTTCGATGCTTCCGAGGTGTACCGTCTCTGCCACTCTCTCGCCAAGTAGGCATTTCTCATCCAGTTCGTCCACTCTGCCTCTCTCTCTCTCTGATGATTTAAGCATTCGTTTTTGGTTAATTACTTCAGTCCCTTCTATTTTACTAAGTAGACCCTGTTTTAATCACTGCTGTGATTTTGATTGTTGTTCTTGAAGGTTGGTTCAAATTTCCAACTATTTTGTTTGTTATGAAGACAAACTAAGATAGAAAAAGATACTCGTTTCACATTTCTTCCATATTGGTCTATTAGTAACACTAATAGGAGTATACGTGATATTTTTGTTCACATAATGAAGGCATGATACTTGAAATAGAGAAGCACGACAAGTGTTCTATTTAACATGAAGATGCCTATCAAATTTGAAAGAAAAAGTTTTAAGATGGCTGTCCGATCATGTTATATGTGAGTGAGTGTTGAGTAACTAAGATAACTATAAGATTAGTTTTGCTGGGACTGAGATGCAGTGATCGAACTAGATTTGATCAGATTAAAGTGAAATTATCAGGGAGAGCATGGGGCGAGATTTATTGAGATGCAGTTATCAAACCAGAGTAGATTACATTAAAGTGATTTTATCAAGGAGAGGGTGTTGGGTGACATTTATAGTGGAAAGTTGAATGGTTGAAGAAATATGCCTGTATTGCAACAATCTTTGAAGGGTAGTGCGTGTAAATATGAAGGGATCAATGTAAAAAATTTAATAAAAAGAGAGGGGAAGACCAAAAATTGCTTGTGATGTGGTCACTTAGCTTGACCTTGTCTCAATAGTGATGTTTTAAACATTGAGGGAGAGAAATATGCGAAAGAATAAACAATGTAAAATATATCAGAACAACCATATTAAATCTTTCAAATGTCTTTGCCTCTTTGGATTATCTGTTCAGTTGATTTTTGCCTCACAAGTAATCAGTTATGGCAAAGGCATTGTGCCTTACTGACAGGCTTTAGGCAATGTTTAGATGAGCTTTATTTAATTCGAGTTTGACTATAGGTGAGAAAGTTTATGATGAGACATTTGCATATTGTCCTCAACTTTAAACTTCTTAGAAGGTTTGATATGTTGTCCTCAACTCTGTACTTATTGAATATCTAAAATTCAAAAATTATAGAGTACCTTGGAATTTGTTATGTCAGATCTTTTTGTTGCCCTCTTGAACTCAAAGGTATTTGCCATGTTATGTTGTCTTTCTATATAATTACTGTTAATTTATTTTTTAAGACATCAGATTCTCTCAGTGTGATTCTAAATAATTACTGTATTGGCCATATGTATATTGAACACCTAATTTGCAATTTCCCCCATCTGCTTAAAGACATTGTGATATTTTCCTCCATTTTTGTGTCTTGTGATTTTATTTTTTGGTAATCTTCCTTACTATCCTTGATTTGTTTTGGATATGCAGAGGCATTGACTGTGCTATTACACTCAACAATGTGCCAGAAGTTGTTCCTAGTTTGCCTAAAATCATCAAAATGGTAATGTCTTAAATCCTTTTTTTTAGTGGATATTGTTTGGAAACTTTTCCAGTTTGGTAGTGAAATATACGTTTTGTAAGGGATATAGACGACAATAAGTCCATTTTCAATCAGAAATAAATATAGATCGAGGTATATTATAGTATCTGGATTTCTATGCTTGTTTTAGTTAATTTTTTGAACAGAAGAAGTGTGGGCTTGCATGATTTGGTTACTGATTCTGGGTCAGTGCTTGCTATAGATAGTACTGCATGATAACACTTCTGCTTTCTGAGTTGGTTGCTGCTTATGAATCTGTGCCTGCTATTGATATACCTAAAGAGCCGTTGCATGCCATATAACTTCACTTGCGTGGTGGTTTGGTGAACATTGAATAGCATTCAGTATACACTTGCATGCAGTAATGCTTAGTGTATATTCTCCTATTTATTAATGTTAGGCCTCTCTGGTGCTTGTGATATTTCAACATTTTTCGTTGTTTCTCCCTTGTTTATGTTGTTTTCTCTATTTTAGTTCTTATTCATAACTTTGTGAACCTTATTCCTGTTCTGCAAAAGGTTTATGAATGGAGCATGAGAGGTGCTCCTCAGCCAGCTATCATGTTGCTGCTTATCTCTATCAAGGTATTATATCTTTTAAAGGATACACTTTCTTTTAAAAATATTAATGCAGAAGCATGGAGATGGTCAGCTATGAACTATGCTTCAGCAACCAGAGCAAGTTAATTTTTACTGTCTTTACCTTTTTCTGGGTTGTTGTTGGATATAAGTGTTGTAAATAGCTAATGATGTTGACTTTGAGTAATAGAAATAATAAGCATCTTCAAGCATTTTGGCATTGTCGAGAAACCTTTCAATAATTCAATTTCATAAATCTAATGGTGAGAGGACACTCCTATTTATAATATAGGAGATAGTACAATGTGCAAACAAGTAAATAAAAATAAAATCGATTAAAATCCTCCTTTTTATATATAGGAGTTTGTAATAATAAAAATAACAACAACAACAACCAAGCCTTAATCCCACTAGGTGGGGTCGGCTACATGAATCCTTTGTTTCCATTGCGCTCTATCAGTTACCAAATTCTTATCTAAGTTTAAGTAACTAAGATCACTCCTTATAGTTTCTTGCCATGTCTTCTTTGGTCTCCCTCTTCCTCTTTGTACATGGGCAAAATCCAATAACTCAATTTTTCTAACTGGAGCTTCAATTGGCCTACGTTTTAGATGTCCAAACCATCGAAGCCGACTTTCTCTAAGTTTATCCTCAATTGGTGCAACACAAACTTTCTTTCGGATATACTCATTTCTCATTCTATCCTTTCGTGTATATCCACACATCCATCTTAACATTCTCATTTCTGCAACATTTATTTTATTTATATGTTTCTTCTTTGCGAAACTAGAGCTTTGGAGGAATGCTCTAGAATCTAAAGGTTTGCATCTCAGTAGATCAAAAACTGAATATATGGAGTGCACATTTAGTCAAGAAAGAAATACTTATATTGGAGATGTGACAATTGGTGATCAAATTGTCAAGAAGAGTGAGCGCTTTAGATACCTTGGATCAATTATACAAAATGATGGCGAAATAGATAATGACGTTATTAGCAGGATTCAAGCAGGCTGGGTAAAATGGAGAAATGCTTCTGGTGTGTTATGCGATAGAAAAATTTCATCCAAAATCAAGGGTAAATTTTATAAAACTGTAATAAGACCAGCGATGATATATGGTGCTGAATGCTGGCCTGCAAAGAAGAAACATACAAATAAAATAAATGTTGCAGAAATGAGAATGTTAAGATGGATGTGTGGATATATACGAAAGGATAGAATGAGAAATGAGTATATCCGAAAGAAAGTTGGTGTTGCACCAATTGAGGATAAACTTAGAGAAAGTCGGCTTCGATGGTTTGGACATCTAAATCGTAGGCCAATTGAAGCTCCAGTTAGAAAAATTGAGTTATTGGATTTTGCCCATGTACAAAGAGGAAGAGGGAGACCAAAGAAGACATGGCAAGAAACTATAAGGAGTGATCTTAATTACTTAAACTTAGATAAGAATTTGGTAACTGATAGAGCGCAATGGAAACAAAGGATTCATGTAGCCGACCCCACCTAGTGGGATTAAGGCTTGGTTGTTGTTGTTGTTGTTTTTGTTTCTTCTTTGCAGGCCAGCATTCAGCACCATATATCATCGCTGGTCTTACTACAGTTTTATAAAATTTACTCTTAATTTTGGATGGGATTTTTTTATCGCATAACACACTAGAAGCATTTCTCCATTTTACCCAGCCTGCTTGAATCCTGCTAATAACGTCATTATCTATTTCACCATCATTTTGTATAATTGATCCAAGGTATCTAAAGCGCTCACTCTTCTTGACAATTTGATCACCAATTGTCACATCTCCAATATAGGAGTTTGTAATAATAAGGCAATAAAATGACAACATAATAATGCAGAGAATCCTGTCATTTCTAGAATACTTTTTTTTGCCCCCCTTCAAGATGAGGCATATATATTGTAAACATCACGAGAAGGTCTTAACGTCTTAATAAAGATACTTGCTAGGTGATCCTTAGTTTTGATATAAGGTATGACTAGTTTCTTTTTTATAATTCTGCTTCTTTGATGAAGTAATTGTCAACCTCAATATGTTTTTTTCAAGGGAAATCAATATGTTTAGTATGTGCATGAAATACATGATTACTAGCAATATAGATAGCAGTCCTATTGTCACAATGCATTACCATAGGCCACTTGAGAAGAAAATCACATTCATTTAGTAAAGTTTATATTCACATTATTTCATAGATAGTGTGAGATATCACCCTACTTAGATTCAATGTTAGATCCTGCCACAATGTATGCTTTTTGTTTTTCCATGTCACTAGATTTCCTCCCATAGGAATGCAATACCTTGTCTTACATCTTGTATCATTAATAGACATGACAAAATCAACATTAGAAAAGCCACAATAATTGTACAACAAACACCCTCCCGTCCTTTTTTTGATGTACTTAAGTATCCCAAGGACACCTTTTGTTCAGGGTTCTGCACGTATTAGCTAGCTACTACCGCAACATAATATCAGGTCTGGTCACTGTTTTGTAAATCAGGTTATCCACTAGGTGTTTGTATGCCGAGGTATCTTAAAACTCTCCTTTAATGATAGATTGATCATCTATTAGTGTTTCAACATGTTTTCACCCAATGTGTCTAGTTTTGTCAAGTAAGTTTGTTACATATTTTCTTTGTGAGAGTGCAACATTACTTGTATTTTGAGCAAGTTCAATCATCGCGAAACATTTAAGATGGCCTATATCCTTACTAAAAAAGCAGTTTTGGAGGTGCTGCTTTGCTTGCAGTATCCCTTTTTTATTTTTCCCAGTAAGGAGTATATCATCCACTTCTATGGCAAGAATAACTAATCTAGAAGGCGTATGCCTTACATAGATGGAAAGATCAACAGTAATGTTTTGAAGTGCAGCCTAATTCGCCGCCTTATAGAATTTGTTAAACCAAGCTCGAGGACTTTGTTTATTGATTTCATTTTGAAATTTACAGGTTCTATTCTCTCCTTGTGCAACATAGCGTGGATGTTACTCCATATAAATAGCTCCAGAAAGGTTTTTATATAAGAAGGCATTGCTCACATCCATCTAAAGAGTTTGCTAACCTTGGTTGATTGCAGCAGTGAATAAGATTGTAGAGTTGAGTTTGACAACCGGAGAAAAAATTTCAAAGCAGTTAACTCTATAAGTCAGAGTGAAATCTTTTGCTATAAGGCCTGCCTTATTAGTGATCAATTGTCCCATCAAGTTTGAATTTAACAGTGGAAACCCATCTACATGCTACTGTGTAGACACCTAATGAAGTACACACCAGATCTCAAGCTCCTTAGTTAATTAGAGCTGACATTTCTGTGTACATAGCTTGTTTTCATTTTGGAATTTGTAGAGTTTCGTGATGTAACCTAGGTATGGACACACCAAAAAAATCAACAAAAGAATGAAATGGAGTAGAATTTTTTTTATTGTAGAAATGGAGAAGAAAATTGATCAAAAGATAAAAAAAATATAATAAGTGAGCTCTAAGTTGTTGTCTACCTTTGCAAATATAGGTATATCTGAAGTGGAATCAGTATTTTGGAGATTTTCAAAACTTTCAGATGGTGCTAGCATGGAAGCAACAATTATCTTGAGTTTTGCCAATATAGACCTGTGAAGAACAACCATTAGATATAGGTATGGCAAGCGGGTACAAGAACATTAGGAACAAACATAATAAGAGGCTTCTGGGAGTAATACGGTGTTAATTCGAAGGTCGTTACACTAATAGAAAAATAAAACTTTTGATGTATTGGAGTATAACATTGATATATTTTTTGGGTTCACAAGTAATCCAAAATCATGCATTGAGTAGATTTGGGAGAAAGCTTATCAATCCATTTTGATGAGCATGAGCAAAGTAGACACGCTCAAAGACATGAGGAAAGATAGAAAACAAGAGTTTTTGAGGATGAAGGGTAGAAAATGGGAATTTATTGTAATTGTAGACATGAATATTCAGTTTATCAGGAAGTAGATGGTAAGTAAAGCACGTCCTCAACAAGAACAAGGAACATTCATGTTAAACATTAGGATGCAGCTAACATCTGTTTGTGCTTAAAAAGTTTTCAAAATGGGTAATAGTAACATCCTAGGTGGCTGTTCGATGGGCTCGATACTTTCGAACCTTCCCTGATTTCAAAGGAGCAAACATCGAACAGACGACCCAAATAGATCAGGGGGAGCTAAGGGATGAAGTTCTAAAGAACAACACTGAAACAATTCCTTCGATAGATCCATAGTCTTAAAAAATTCAAATAAATTAAGATAGAAGCTTCTGCAAAACTGATGCTTCTATCGAAGACGATATTTCGAAGTAATAAACTTTCGAAGATCCTTCTATCGAAGACGATATTTCGAAAGATTTCAGTATTTTCAAACTATCGATTTCGAACGAACACACTATCGAAAACATCCTTCTATCGAAGACGATATTTTCTACTCATCGATTTCAAAGGCACAAGATTTCAAATATTCTTCTATCGAAGATGATATTTCAAACCTGCCATCGATTTCGAAGGCACAAGATTTCGAACATCCTTCTGTCGAAGACGATATTTCAAAGGGTTTGATATTTTCAAACCATCGATTTCAAAAAACAGGCTTTCGAAGGCCTACAATTGAAGACGATATTTCGAAGATTCTTTCAAAGGAAACATCGAATTCGACGGGACAAGCTTTCAAAGAGATCCAATTTCTTCGATAGACTCGGTCTTCGAAAATCCAACCATCGAAGATGATATTCAAAAGCCTGATTTCGATAGAACCAGTTAAACTCTGGTCAAAGATTCAATAAGATGGCCACTAGCGTCGCCTATAAATATCCCCTCTTTATTTTACTTGGATCCTACTAATAACATTACAATTTATTTTGTTGTCATTTTATATGATTGATCTAAGATATGAAAGCGCTTACTTTTTGATAATTTGATCACCAATTTTGATATCACTAATACAAATGTTTGTTTCTTAATTAAATATGCACTTCATATATTTAGTTTTTGATCCACTAAGATAAAACTTTTAGACTTTCAAGTATTTCTTCATAACTTGAGTTTTGTCTTGGCCCAACCGTCGTGTTTTCAATAAGGAGAATAGTATTTGCAAAAAACATGCATTAAGACACCTTATCTTGAATGTGTCCAATCTGACCTCCATAACCATTGCGAAGAGATACAGACTTAAAGCTGAGCGTTGACGTAATTCAATTATAATAAAAAAATTCTTAGTCAAACTCCTTTTGTCTGAACACAAGCAATAATTTTTTTATATACGTCTTTAATAACTTAAATATAGGCATTGCATACTCGTTTCTTTTTTGAAATTCTTCAAAGTACTTTCTTTAATACTTGATCATAAGCTTTTCTAAATTGATAATATCAAATGCAGATCTTTCTCTGTTTCTCTAATTTTTTTATTAAATCTCTTAACAAATGAATAGAATTATAAAGTATGACTTATTAGTTTAATTTCTTTACAGTTAGTACAATTCTGTACTTAGCTTTTTTTTTTGTAAATACGTACCAATATATATTTTTTTAATGCGTTTGATATCTTTTTTTTTTTCAAAATCTAATTAAACAATTTAGTGAGTTAAAAATCTCCTTTATCTCTTATACATTTTCAAACATTTATTGAGATGTTATTTAATCTTACTATTTTTTGTATTTTTTTAAAACTTTCCTGACTTTAGCTTTATCGATACGTCGGACACGAGTAATTTTTACTTTTTGTTAAATGTTGAGTTTTTTAATAAGAATAATCATATTGCCACAACCTTCATTGAAAATCTTGTGAAACTAACTCATTCATCTGTATTGAATATTTTCTTACTTGAAAACTATTTTTTGATTTCCATCGTTAATGCATGTTACTTGAATCAAGTTTTTAGTTTTTTTATTTTTTGCCTTTTCATTCTTGTATTTCTTTTTTTTTTTGGTGTCTAGCTTATTGTATTAATCGTCAAAGGCTATATTTTTATTATAAATTACTTTCTTGAACTTTCGTCGAGTCACTTTATATTTTTTTCTAATTCTCTTTATTCTTACATCTAAATTTATTTTTGTAATAAATGTTTTCTCATTAATCTTTTGTTGTACATCCTTTTTTCATCATCAAGTATTTTTTCTTATTTGGAGTTTTTTCGTTGAATTCTCCTAGCACATTCTCTGTCACCTTGTGGATGTAGTTAGCAATTGTCAACCACATAAAATTAGTTTTTCTTGAATATTTCACTGCCTAAGTTTTAATACTTTTCTTTTAAGGATACATATATCCCCATTCTTTAGATTTTACCATCTGAGTCTGACGACACTGTTCTAAGACCATTAATTGATATTGGGCACTCAAACTGTAATGCCCATGACCGAAGAGGGCGTGGAGTGATCGCTGGGTGATGTCCTAAGAGAAAAAATCAATGAGGTAAAGTGCGGCTCTTGGCAGTCTTCTAGGTCGAATAATGAGTGGTGAGATGGGCACAGGAATGAATTGTCCTATATTGGAAAGGGAGGGAGATCCTGAGCTGTATAAGTAGATAACATGATCTCAAATTGTAGAGGCGTCTTTTAAGGCAAAACCGTAAGGCTAATGATAGAAAATTCCGTAGTTAAGCGTGCTTGAACTGGAGTAGCATTGGGATGACTGACCTCCTGGAAATCACTAAAGTCACAGTTTTCCTAAAGCTAAAGCGGAAAATACCTCTACAATGGGACTACGGGATGTTACAACATGGTATTAGAGCTGACCTCTCATAGTACGATGTGGTTCGAGGACAAATTAGGCGGAAGTTGTTGGGCTTGTGACGCCCATGACCGAAGAGGGCTGGGAGTGATCACCGGATGATGTCCTAAGAGAGAAATTATTGAGGCAAAGTGCGGCTCCTGGTAGGCTTCTAGGCCGAATAATGAGTGGTGAGAGGGGCACATGAATGAATCATCTCACATCGAAAAGGGAGGGAGATCTTGTGCTGTATAAGTAGATAACGTGATTTCAAAAGTAGAGGCGCCTTTTAGGGCAAAACTGTGAGGCTAATGATGGAAAACTTTATAGTTAAGCGTGCTTGGACTGAAGTAGCACTGAGATTGGTGACCTCCTGGGAAGCACTGAGATTGGTGACCTCCTGGGAAGCACTCAAATCACGCGATTTTTCTAAAGCCAAAGCGGACAATAACTCAATAATGGGATCACAGGATGTTACACAAATATTTACTTGGAATGATCTTACAATTTTTACAATTTAAGCAATCTCATTTTCTTATAAGAAAATAATCAATTTGCATTTTTGAAGACTTATTCTTATAATTAATATTATGTTTATTGCTTTTGTTGAATAAAGTATTAGCAACCATGAAATTATAAGTAAAAGAAAACTCTAGAAATGTTTTAGCCTCCTTAATCTTCCAAATCCAACTTACTATATATGCCATTAAATTCTTGAACAATACTTCCAATATGTCTGCTGAGACTTCCTCCAATAAATATTCATTTTTTCTAAGGTATTCCTTGTATTAAATTTTTTAAATCATTTACAATTTTTTCTTTTATCATCGCATCTAAACCTATTTGAAAGGTATATACACTTATAATATTAATAGTCATTTCATTAATTACAAATTTTTAAGCTATAATTTTATTTTTATTTTTCTTGACTTCTACTACATAATCCTTTAAGTTATTGTCCAGAATTATATTCATTTCATTCTTAATTTTATTCTTCTAAGATTACTGAAGTTATCTTCTGATGATAACTTATAAAAAATAAATATCAAATTTCTTGTAAAATTTATTAAATGACCTGGAATGGAAAGTTTCCTTATAAATAATAATTAGATGATATTTTTACAAATATTTTTAGGAAAAATTTGAATTAAATTATACAAAATAGAATGTCATTCCTATAAATAATAAAAAAGAGGTTTACTTTACAAAAATTAAATAAAAGTGAAAAAAATGAAAAAATAACATTTCTGCACTATCTAACCGCAAGGCTGCCTTGCATAGTGGGCTTTAGTCCCATATCACCTAAGTTTAGGCATGAAATCTTATTTATGTTGTTTTGTAGCTATGGTTTAGCTTGGGCAATTCAATCTCAGTTTGATTCGAACTTAAATGTTTGGTGACAAATGCGGTTTTGAGTTCATCTCGGACTGTTTTACTTGTTGGTTTATAGTTCTATCAACCGATTTGGTCCGGTTTTTAAAACCTTGGGGCTAGGGCTAGGCAGGAGACAAGGGATTAGGACTTGGGTGGTTGCTCCGACAGCTTTTCTTACATGTGTTTAAAATATTATTAAAAATAGTGGATTTGGTGTATGTGACATGAAGTGTCAAGTGTTCATTCATCATCAATTCAATGACGGGTCATGATTAAATAGCTTGTGTCGTTTATGCTGATTCATATATCAGACGTTAAGCTAACTTTTCATGCTAATCCTTTGACATGTTGAATATGAGTACCTTTATATTTTTCATATATAGCTAAACACTCCTTTAATATGTGCCAAAAGATTCGTTAATAAGTTGGTTATAAATATTCTACCATATATTCGAAATAATTTTCTGATTTGTAGATTGTAAAAGGTTGTTACATTTTTATAACAAAATGTACATGTCGGCGTCGGGCTTTGTTATTACGAAATGATCAAGGCCTTTGTTGCCTCGTGATTCACAAAGCGGCGTCTGGAGCGTACACGTGGGGAGGGCCCATCCTCACAAATCAGGCCGACGGCGCAAGGTGAACGACAAGCAACCTCCTAAAAGTCGAACAGCTTCAAACCGAAGAGTCTCCAAGTCGAACATCCGTACCAGTATGGTCTGCTTCAGAGAGTGCACGGAATGGCCCCTCGCACCCATTAAAGAGGTATGGCCTGCGTCAGGCGTCATACATCCGTACCAGCATGGTCGTTGGTCTGCAAGACAGAGGAGACGTTTCTTGAAGCACCCTAGGCCATCCCCCACACGTCAGAGTTGAGAAAAAATTAGGCTATAAATTATGATGTAACAGGAAAAGAGGGGGCTCTTTTTTTTCTTCTGAACCTCTCTAGAAATCTCCACTATAACCTATTTTTCAATTAGTGAACCCTTTTCAAAGCTGTTCAGAAAGAGGCGCCGTGATTTTTCGTCTCACCGGTTTCCACGTCAAAAATACTGATCCCTTTGTAGTTTTTAACAACTTGGTGCCCTCACGCAGGACCGAATCCCGCCAATCCTCCATGGAACAAACCCACGCTGAAACATCAACCGCCGCCGAACAATAGGCGTCACCTGCCCCCTAACCAGACGGCATCGCGAGCGACCACCAACTCTAGACTCTTACACAGGCGGTGGCCACGCTCTCCCAAATTATGAGCTCCTTCCTCACCAACCTTCCGGCCCTCCTCGATCAACTATGATCTTCGTCCACAACATACTTCCAGGGAAACTCTACGATTCCTTCGTCGATGACATGCTGAAAACGCTAATGGAGGAGCAGTCGCGCCGAAAAATGCATCCACCTAGAGGACGCAAAAGCATTGAAAGCAAATATTACTTGTTTAATCAGAGTATTATGTTAAAATGCCTTCATATAGACAAGATCAAAGTCAAATTACTTGTTAGGGAAAGACCCTACCGTGCAAGACAAAAAGAACAACATCCCGAAGGCGAAACACAGTACCCCCAAAAGAGCCTTTCGGGACCGGAAGTTCTCTCCACAAGGAAAGCGCAAGTTCGATGGCAACTCCCCGCGCGCTCCTACTCCAGTTTACGTCATTGAAGAGATCTTCTCCGCCCTCTAGGATAGGGGTTTCCTCCCGAACCGAGGCGAACGACAACCACCTCAGCCAGGTGAGGACGCAATAAAGTACTGCAAGTTCCATCAGCGCTATGGCCACCTCCTGCACGAATGCCGCTTTTTTCGCACACTCGTCAATGAGTACATAGAGAAGGGCCACCTCTCTGGTTATAAGAAAGTCGATGCCGTCGAAGACAGCCAAAACCCTCTTCCCCCAAGGCGAACCGTTAGCTTCCGCAACATGCTCACCATCGAAGTCTAGCAGGAAGAAGGCCGTACTGTCAATCTTCGGCTTTGGCCAAGTCACCTCAGCCCGAGTCATCACCAGGTACACGCCGTCGAAGCCCCATCCCTTTTACCTGACATCACTTTCGGTGCAGGTGATTTACTCGTTGGGGGCGTCAACCACGACGACCTCATAGTTATCGTCGCTGAAACCATTGCACCCTGATCGACACCGGAAGCTCTGTCGACATTCTTTACTTGCGGGCATTCAAAGAGATGGGCATCGGCTAGTGCAAACCTCTCCCTCCTTCGATGATAGTGTCCAGCTTCTCCGGGGACGTCTACTGACCCGCAGGATATGCTCCCCTACGCCTCTCCCTCGAGGACGGCTCCAGTCGGGAAACGAAGCAAGTAGACTTCATGTTGATAGACGCACCCTCTGGCTACAAGGCAATCTTGGGACGACCATCAATGGCGCAATTTCGGATGGTGCCGTCTACCTTTCACCTGTGCATCAAGTTTCCAACATTGCTCGGCATTGCAACGATCAGGGGAGACAGAGCAGGCGCCCGGAAATGTTTTGAAGTCAACTCTCGCCTCCACACCGAACACCTCCACCCCAGAGACAAAACGCTCCCCCCAGATGACCAGAGCAAGCATGTAACCGTCACGGACGGAAAATCTGTACTAGTTTCCAAGAATTTTTCCGAAAATGATATGCCCGCTCTAACGGCGCTGCTTTCTGAGTACTTTGATGTGTTTTGCTTGGGAACCCGAGGATAGCCCGGGATTGACAGAAGCGTAGCCGAACATAAGCTAAGCCTCAAAATCGACGCTTCTCCCGTCAGACAGAAGAAGAAAATTTCGACAGCGAGAAACGTGCCATACGAGAAGAAGTCGAAAAGCTCTTCGCAGCAGGCTTCATCAGAGAAATCGATTACCCCTCGTGGTTGGCCAACGTGGTCGTCGTAAAAAAGAGCACAGGCAAGTGACGAATGTGCGTGGACTTCACTTATCTCAACAAAGCATGCCCCAAGGATTTTTGCTCCTTGCCGAAGATAGAGAGGCTAGTCGACTCTTCGGCAGGACACTTCGTGATGAGCTTTCTGGACGCCTTCTCCGGTTACCACCAATTCCGGATGGCAGAAGAAGATGAAAAACACACGTCCTTCATAACCGACCACGGGACGTTCTGCTACAAAGTCATGTGGTTCGGCCTGAAGAGTGCGGGAGCCACTTACCAACGGATGATCGACATAGTCTTCCAGAAGCAAAAGGGGCGCAATATGGAGGCTTACGTGGACGATCTCTTGATCAAAAGCCGAAGCGGGATGGAGCACCTCGAAGACCTCCGTGAAACACTCGAGACCTGTCGGGCCCACAACATTAGATTGAATCCTTCAAAGAGTATTTTCGGCGCCACCTACGGAAAGTTTCTGGGCCATATGGTATCGGCCAGGGGGATCGAGGTCAACCCCAAAAAAATTCAGGCTTCCTCAACATGGACCCTCCTCGAACAGTATCAGACATTCAGAAACTGAATGGAAGAATTACGACCCTCAGCAGGTTCATTTCCAGGGTGGGGGACATGTGTCTCCCGTTTTTCAAGGTCCTTCGAGGAGATCACACCTCCTGGGATGACAACTGCCAGCAAGCGTTTGATTCCTTAAAAAAGTACCTGCTTTCACCTCCGCTGCTATCTGCCCCTACTCCTGGCGAAGACCTCCTCTATATCAATGCCACCGACGGCTGTCTCGGCAGTCCTAGTCCGCGAGGAAGCAGGACATCAGCACCCCATCCATTACGTCAGTTATATCTTGCGCGACGTCGAGCTCAGGTACCCCCTCTCGAAAAGCTTTCATTTGCACTAATAACCGCTGCCCGCAGGTTGCGTCATTATTTTCAGGCTCACTCCGTCAAAGTAATGACCGACCAACCTCTCCGATGGATACTTCATTCCCCCGAAATCTCCGGAAGGTTACAGAAATGGGCAGTGGAGCTCTCCAAGTTCGACGTGGACTTTATTTTGAGGTCCGCATCGAAGAGCCAGGTGCTCGCAGATTTCGTCGCCGAGCTCGCCACAACAGAGCAACCAGAATCACCACAAAACCAGCAACCCTGTGCCTTGTAAGTAGGCGGAGCCTCCGGCGAGCACGTTCCGGGGGTCGGGGTTGTCCTCACTAGTCCCTGGGGAATCTGCCTCAAAAGGTCCGGGAAGATAAAGATTTCCCGTCACAAACAACCAAGCTGAATATGAAACCCTCATCGCTGGGCTCGAATTTGCAAAAGGCCTCGGAGCACAATACCTTCGCATCTACAGCGAATCCAAGCTTATGGTCAACTTGCTAAGGGGAACATACCACACGAAGGATGGGATGCTCAAGAAGTACCTGCACACAGCCAAAAGCCTTCTGCAGCACTTCGCCCAGACGCAATTGCTCCATATACCCCGAGAAATGAACACTATTGCGGATGAGCTGGCCAAAGAAGAAAGAGGCGATGACCAAGACATCCTGACATCGGCCTATGATAGACCTAAAGTCTTCGAGGTCACTCCCATCTCTGAAGACTGGATGGACGAGATCTCACGCTTCCTAAGGGAAGGCGAATTGTCGTCAGATAGGCACCAGGCTCGCAAGCTCAGGGCGAAAGTCGCCAGGTATGTTCTCTTGCAAGGCTAGTTATTCAGACGTTGCTATTCCTGGCCCCTGGCAAAGTGTGTCCGTAAGGAAGGCGTGAAGACAATACTCGAGCGGGTCCACTCCGGCGAGTGCGGTGCACACGCGGCTGGACGGAACCTGGCCCTTCAAATCCTCCGGCAGGGCTATTACTGGTCGAACATCCACAAGGACGCCAAAAAGTTCAGCAAAAGGTGCCCTTAGTGCCAAATCTTCTCGAACATCCCCACGCAGCCCGCATCGCAGCTCGAATTGCTGGCAAGTTCCTGGACATTCTCGATGTGGGGACTCAACTTTTTGGGCCCATTCACTAGATCTAGCAGGAACCTCTGACACACCTTAATTGCGACCGACTACTTCTCTAAATGGGTGGAGGCTAAAGCGGTGGCACAACCAAGAAGCTCAGGCGTCAAGAGCTTCATTTGGACACAACTCATCTGCCGGTTTGGAATCCCCATCTCCTTGGTCTGCGACAACGGGATCGCCTTCACAGGCCGTCCCGTTCGAGACTTCTGCTCCGAGAACGGCATCCTTTACTTCGCTTTAGTTCGACACCCCCAGTTGAATGGGCAAGCCGAAGCGACCAACAAAAATTTTCTCAAGGCGCTAAAGAGAAGGCTTGAAGGCGCCAGATCCTCATGGGCCGATGAGGTGTCGGCCATTATTTGGGGACTCAACTGCACACTGCCAACTGCAACGGGTCGACCTGGATATATACTCCCCCCGAGTCGATGTCAGTAACTTTGAGCCACAACACCTTCTCGAATGTCGTCAACAAAATGAACTGGCAGCCCTTCGGCAGACTGAGCACAAAAGGCACGTCATGACGAACTACAACAAGCACGTCCGTCGAAGACCACTCGAAGAGGGCGACTTGGTCCTAAAATTGAGAATCACGGCCGGAAGGGACATGCCCCCTGGAAAGCTCGACTCCAATTGGGAAGGCACGTTTATAATCCGCAACCTGCTTGGACCGAACACCTACAAACTAGCGAGACAGGACGAGACTCTCCTTCCGAGAACATGGAACGACAATGATCTCAGAAAATTTTATTCATGAACATTGTAATTCATTCGCAGAATTATAATCGCAACACGAAGTATCATCAAAATAGTGTCTTATACAGCGCTTACGCGATTGGTAGTCAATGACACTCCCCTTCTTGAAGTCCTAGGCCACTCTTATACCCCAGCGTCTACGCGACTGACAGTCAAGGGCACTCCCCTTCTCGAAGTCCTAGGCCGCTCTTACACCCCAGCGCCTACGCGACTGGCAGTCAAGGGCACTCCCCTTCTTGAAGTCTTAGGCCGCTCTGACACCCCAGCGCCTACGCGACTGGCAGTCAAGGGCACTCCCCTTCTCGAAATATCGAGCTGACCGCAGCCTGACTGGCAAAATTATTTCACGATAGAAAATCAGCTCAATTATCATTACAAACAGGTTCTTTTCACAAAAACTATTACAAACTCTCTGGGTTACAAAACAAAGTCTAAAACTCCTACAATTCACTATCCCCTCTCGAAGTTTCAGAGGGGGAGTCTATTTCGATGTCGGCACCAAGAGTTCGGGGAACTGCCTCCAAGGGATCTCGCTTTCGAAGGGGTGACACAGCAAGTGCCTCCCCTACAGCCTCCTCCGACTCTGCTTGCGACCCCTGCTCAGCAGCTTCCTCCATCCTTGCCAACTTGGCCGTAGAGGGCGTGACAACCACCTTCATGTTAGACACGAAGGCGAACTGTCGATCTAGCCGCTCCGCCGACATGTTGAAATAGGCACACTTGTATCACTGGCTTCGCGACCTGATACATTACGCCATGTCTAACCCTTCAAGGTCTTCTCGCCTCACCATCCCTCGATCGAGAAGCACGGAACCAAGCAGGTTGACTGAACTCTCCAGCGCCTCATTGATAATGGCTTTGAACTCGGCGACCACCTCCTCTCAAACATCTCCGCGATGTTGGTCCAACGATTCCTCGTGTAAGCGCTGCAGCTTGGCTTCCCGGCGATTGGCCTCTTCGAGTGCTCTCGTTGCATACTGAAGCCGCCCTTCGGCAAGGCGGCAACGACGGTCAAACTCGCTGAGCTTGAGCTCCGCCTCCTTTGCCCGCATCTCCTGCGCCATTGCCTCCCGACCAAGCTGCAACAAAACGCCCAATCAGCGATATGTCAGGAAAAGAGTCGAAGGGAGGGAGTCGAAGGAACTTACCACCCTCACCATATCCGCGCATCGAGAACTGAGCGCGGCCACCATACTTGGCCTACTTACCTCGGGGACCTCAACACTTCGTCCCCCGCCGACCCTCTCAGCACTTCCCTCAGCGGAAGTCACCTCTCTCTGGCACCGGCCTCCATCGAAGGATCGTTACCGTGTCCTTCGGCGCTGTTACTGACCTGAACGTCATCTATGTATGCCAAGTTATCTTCGCTGCCCGTCACCGAAGATGTACCATCCGCGATCTTCCTCTTCTGACCTGACCGCGCCGATGGACCGCCTTGCTCGTGGGGAACCCTCTTACGGCCAATCTGATGGAGGCGAAACCACGCTAACTCGAGCTCCGGGCGTCCTGCAGAGAGATATCAATCCCAGATCAAAAACACGGGCTGGAATCAAAACTACTCACCTGTGTAAGCCCGCACATCATCCTCCAACTCTCGCAAATAATCCTCCGCATCGTAGACGTGCCTTCGGATCTCGTCCATGACTTGGAAGTTGGGGTTTTCGAAACCAATACCATCTCCCAAGAACCTCGCCTTGCCGACCCTCCTGGGGACATTGTGCCTGACTTCGCCGGCGGTGACGAAGAAGAACCGCTTGTACCAATCCGCGAAGCCATTATCCTTGAACTTGAATACCTGACAATGCCTCCCCTTCAGAACAAAGCATCCATGGAGGCGGGGGTTCGCCTCCCACCGAAAGACCCCTTTAAAGATTTCGATGTCCCAGGGGACCCTCCGGCGCCACAACTCCTTGATCAGGCAGTAAATCATTGTCATGGCGTTCGGCGGCAGCTGCATCGGGACGATGCCGAAGTGGTTGAACACGTTCACGAACTCCGGTTGGAAGGGGAGGAAGAGCCCACCCCGAAGATGGTGGAGACAGATCGCGATCTTCCACTCCGGGGGGGACTTGAACGTCACCACCTCCGAAGGAACTCGAGCCCTAGGCCGGCGTCTCGCCCCCAGACCTCTTGGACCTCCGCATCGAACGTATGCGGAGGAAGACAACACGTCTCTCCGGCGACCCTCTTGAAATCCTTCCACATCTCCCTCGCTCGGCTGCGCGACCTCTTTACCATCTTGGTCAGAAACAACTTCGGTGGGGGCCACAAGGGTAAGTTTTATAAACCTCTCCCCAACAGTTTGGCTTCTTGAGGCGACACCTAAGCCCACGCTGCCTCGGGCCGAGCAATTAGTCACATCACGCCATCAAAAAAAGGTCCAAAAACTTTCATTATGTCTGACAAGATTTTCGTACAGGCGGGAGATTCAAAAAAAGAAAGAGAGAGAGGAAACCCAAATCTAATGAAAGCCCGACAATTTCCCTCCTCCAACTCTTCGACGCGCGACACCAGGTCAACCTTCTCTTTCTCTAGCATCACGATCCGCACCCTCATTGCTGCCAGATCGGCGCACTTCGCTTCCAGAACCTCAAGCGCCTTCTCTGCCTCTGACGGGTCCAGCCTTCGGAGACTCGCCAAAACTTCATCAACCTTCCGCTCTTGCCCCGTCACCTGCTTTCTAGTCGCCCCGGTCCTCTTGATGTTTTCGAGGTTTTGATAGATTGAGCGGGCGGCATACCGCGCGTTGAACACGATAGAAGAAGGTTCGGCTCCCCCCGAACAGGTTGCCGCGCCGATCGAGTTGCCAGACCGTTCTGGCGCAATCGATTTCAGCTCGACGGCCTCCTTAGCCGCAGGAACAATGAGGTTGACCATTGGCAGAACCACCCTCACCGCGGGTGGCGCTTCGTCGTCCGCCATGGTGATGGTACTCTCCATCGGGGAAACAACTCGAAAACTGTCGTCCCGCCCGGAAGGCGGCCTCGGGGTCGTGCATACCGAACCCCCTACCTCGGCGTTGGCTTTTCCCGAACCGGAGAAGGTGATCCGCGGCCTTTTCGGGGCCTCCTCTGGGACCACAGGCCTCCGAGAAACAGCGGGCTCCCCTCGCGAACGCTTTGCGAGCGGAACTACGTCAACCACATCTTCGGGCATGACACTAAAGAACGCCATCCTCCTCTCTCTTCCTCTCTCTCCCTCTCTCCCTCTCTCTGGAGAACAGAAAATTCTCCGGAGCGGCAATCCGCAGGCGTTTTATGGAGCCATCCCGCTTGTGTGCAGGCCACGTGGACCGGCTCGCGCATCAATGCGCGTCGTCTAGCGACCAGCGGGGTCATGTTGCCTCGTGATTCACAAAGCAGCATCTGGAGCGTACACGTGGAGAGGGCCCATCCTCACATATCAGACTGACGGCGCAAGGCGAACGACAGACGACCTCCTAAAAGCCGAACAACCTCAAGCCGAAGAGTCTTCAAGTCGAACATCCGTACCAGTATGGTTTGCTTTAGAGTGTGTGAAATGGCCCCTCGCACCCCATTAAAGAGGTATGGCCTGCGTCAGGCGTCGTACATCCGTACCAGCATGGCCGTCGGTTTGCAGGACAGAGGAGACGGTCCTTGAAGCACTCTAGGCCATCCCCACACGTCAGAGTTGAGAAAAATTCAGACTATAAATTGTGATGTAACAAGAGAAGAGGGGGCTCTTTTTTTTCTTCTAAACCTCTCCAGAAATCTCTACTGTAACCTGTTTTTCGACTAGTGAACCCTTTTCAAAGACGCCCGGAAAGAGGCGCCGTGGTTTTCCGTCTCACCGATTTCCACGTCAAAAATACTGATCCCTTTTTAGTTTTTAACAGCCTTGATTCAACCTATGAATTTATCTAGGTTTGGGAGGGCTCAACAATAGTGGTTGGCACGTTTTCTAGTCGAAGTTGTGAAACTTTACTAAAGTATTTTTTAAAATTGCCAGTCCCTTCTCTGGCGTCTCTTAATTTGTAAGAATATTATTTCTTACAAATTTTATAGGCTGCAAATTTCTCAATTGTGCTCGAATTCGTATTTTCCTTTTGAATAATATTATAGAATTCTCATACCTTCCTTCGCATTAGATGAGCTTGTGTCATGCTTGCAGATGATTGTATCGGTGCACCAACTCCAACTGAAAGTACTTGCCTTTGCTCATCATTTTAACGTTGGTTCTCCTCTGAAATGTATTCGATTGGTTCTCCTCTAACGTTGGTTTTCCTCCATGTATCGATGCCTGTTTGCTAAAGATATTATTTTTAGAATTTCAGGGATTAAGATTATAGAGAATAAAGTTAAAATTTGAGTAAGGTCATTTTATTTAGTCAATGCCCATTGAGCTATATATAGTGCCAAATCAGTTAATCTATTCATGAAACGAGTTATAAATAAAATAAATTATGTGGGTGAAATTAAGTGGAAATTTAAATTTGAATAAAATTTTTTAAATAAATACAAATTTTATGCACTGCGGCCTTTCAAAACAAAAAAATCGAGGGAATTAGTTTGGGTACCACTGACACAAATTTATATATAAATAAATATAATATTTATTAAACTATTAATATTTTAATTATATATTATAATGTAAAATTTTTATATTTATGGATAGTGCGCGCAGCATCTCCAGTGCAACTGTGCACATGTTGCGTACGACTGCACAGGATGTGGCTATGCATGGTGCAAAAAAAACAACAAAGAATTGGTTCTAGACTTATAGGTGTGGGGAACCAGACCGGTCTGGTTCCCTAAATCGAAACTAGTTGGACCCTATCCGGACTGAATCGGTTTTGGGTTGAATTGGCTCTGAGTTGAACCGGTTTATATTGGATCGTGTCGGTTCAGTTTCGAGTTGAGCCAATCGAATAAGCAGTTGTACTTATTTTTTTTTTTTTGTAAATTTTACCTTTAAGTATAAATAGAGATTTTCTGTTGCACAACACACTAGATGCATTTCTCCACTTTATTCATTCTACTTTTTTTCTGAAATGTATTTTATCCTTCCTGTTTGGATCCTACTGATGATATCACTATTTATTTTAGGGTTTAGGGTATAAATTAAAATATTTATACCATTATTTATAAATATAAACTATCAAAATTATATTAAATAATTAATATTTAATAACAAAAAGTGAATATAATTAGTTAGATATATAAAATCAAATTGATATAAATATTTTAATTTACTCTAAATTACAATTGAAAAATTTTATTTATAATTGCTTTGTCAAGTTTAGGACTAGAACATTCTCTTTGAAATTCAAAAATCAGTTAAAATTTATATTTTATTCAGCTTGATTTCTCTATAATTTAAATTTTACTTGCTCATGATAAATATATTTTTTAAAATTTAGATGGGATATACGTTATACATAAATAAACATTTGAAATCGAAAAAAGTATTAACATTTAAGCTTGATTTAATTCTAAAATTGACTAAAAATCAATAGATTTATGTGGACTTAGAATCAATTTCGACTCAAACTTGAAAACTTTAGGTTTTAACTTAGGTAAACTTCCTCAAACTCAATTTGTTATTAGCCTTAATCTAACTCAAAGTTGATTAAAAGTAGAATTTTAGTCTTAGAATAATTTTTTTTTTATATTTTATGTTATATTTAAATGTATGATAATTAATAAAATCAAAGTGTTATTAAAATTGATCAAAAATTTTGGAAAGTGAAGTATTGAGGAAACTGTTGGCAAGGAGGCTTCATCATGGGATTGTATTATCTGTATTTAAAAATTTAAAAATGATTTTATATTATGTGGGCTTCAATGGTGGCCGAGTGGGATTGAATGTTATTTATTAAAATTAGCATGGGCATTTTGGAGACTTCAAAATTTTAACGACTTGTACCATTTTTAATAGTTTGGAAAGTAAAGTATTGAGGAAACTGTTGGCAAGGAGGCTTCATCATGGGATTGTATTATGTGTATTTAAAAATTTAAAAATAATTTTATATTATGTGGGCTTCAGTGGTGGCCCAGTGAGATTGAATGTTATTTATTGAAATTAGCATGGGCATTTTGGAGACTTCAAAATTTTAATGACTTGTACCATCTTTAATATAATAGTATAAATTGGTTAGGTTTAGAAAGGTGGGGTTGGTTTCTAGTTTGCTAATTGCGATTAGGCATTAGTTACCTGTGCTGAGGTCTATTTATTGCATTATTAGCATACACCTTTCTTTCTGAAGATAGCTAGTTTTTCTCCTAAACTTATTCAAAAATGCCTTTATTCTAATCTTTGGTAATGATATTGTGCCACCATAGTTGATTTGCTATTCAAAATTTGTCAATATTTTGACGATGTGTCTATATACAAAACATATGTATTTGTAGACTGGTCAATCTTAAGTTATAATGTCACCTAGTTTTTGATGTACTTTAATAAACTTTTTCTATGTCCCTATTAGAATGCCTGCTCAAAAGGATGGTTTGAAAATGCAGATCGGGAAGAGCTCCTTCAAATGGTGAATGAGGTTTGGATCACTTATTACTGGATGTGTCATTATTACATTTTAGCCTCTTTTCTTATTATTTTGACTTCAAACTTCTTTTTTCCCCATTTTTTTGTGTAGTTGGGCAACAAATTTTGTACGGAAGCATGCCTCTATATTCATGTCAGCAACGCCTTCGATACCATTTCCACAATAATGCCCAAGTATATGCTTGAACTTTTTTTTCAAGAATTCTTTTACTATTATTTCTACATACTCGTCAAGCTGTAGTGTGCGAGAAAGCACTAAATTTCAACTCGCCTTAACCTTGGGCACAATATAATTTGCTTGTAGTCTTTAGAATGACACCACATTTGCAATATGTTACATGTAGTGCTTTTACATCTCAACTTGCTCAAAGAGTTGGTATCGTTTAATTTGATAAAAATAATGAGGTATGCATTGTTTGAGAAAAGTATTTATTAGAACTAATAAATATTTTAGCTTTTATGTTGCATAAATCATATAAACAACATTGCTCTTCCTATGGGTGCACAAGTCAAAACAATTTGAAAAAAGTCATATATATGTCATATATTTATGATTGTGTACGGACAGTGTACTCAGCTAATAGAAACAAGTATGAACTTATAAAGGATATATACACAGACCAAATTTTATTGTCATTTGAAGCCACATATTTTACCTAATCTTGATTTTTCGTTGCTTTGAAACTAATTAATTGCAAGAGGATCACAAATGTGACTATGGTCTAAGAAATGTAAGAAGAATTTCAACTTGATCTTTATTTATTTGTAAAAATTAAGAGAAATATAAAATATAATTATGTCCATCCTTTATAGAGCTATAAGGAAGCTTTCCATTTTTAGTCAACTTCAAAAATTGCACTCAACAAGTTTTATGAACTTGACTAAAATAGACAATATGGTACATTATGGTACAAGAATATAATGATCCATGGCCATGCCAACAGTAAAAACCGTGCACTGACCATGTTATACAAATGTAGTATTAATACTGTTTCAAATCTTGAAGACCAAAGAAAACTGAACCTTACCACTGTTCAAGGATTATTGTTAAAGCAGAAGTATTTGAAACTACCTATTTTACATAACAAGAGCAACACTTGTATAAATGAATGGGAATACCTCAAGGACTTATCTTGACAGGTTTGCAGTCTTTGTAATGCACTGGATCATTTAGACTCTGCACAAATGGACCAAGTATAATGCTTCTAGGCACTTTTCGTGCATAACTTTCATATCTAATCCAATCAATTCTCAAAAATGATTGCATAAGTTGATGTCAAACTGCAAAGGAATCATTTGAGATGGTTTATTTAGGATGGCAAATAGTCACATATGCTACCACATGAAGTACTAGAACTATGAAATTTGGTTTCACAACAATAGATTTTCATGAGTAGACAATTCATGACTATTAATTAGTTTTAAACTTGAGGTTTGTCATGAGAAAAATTATGCTCCCATAGAACTGCAAACTAGCTTAAGACTCTAGTTAACATGTATGGAAATGTCGCAGAACCCTTCCATTGAGGTAGCCTGACTTATTTCCTATAAAGAGGCAATAAATTATCCTTCACCGCAAACAGTTGATATTCTATAAAGGGCATACGTGGATGTTTTTCGTATCTTCATCTAGATGATGACATCAAGATATTCAACAATTTTTAGTTACCAAAAAGGATGAACAATAGTTTGGAACACCATTTTGCTTTTTTGAGACATGTTAACTAGAGTCTTAAGCTAGTTTGTAGTTCTATGGGAGCATAATTTGTCTCAATCTAGCATTAATAGTCGTACTAAATCTAGCATTAATAGTCTTGAGACATTTTTTTTTTATCAAGAAGTTACTAAATCTATTTTTTTAAAAAAAGTTACTAAATCCTTAACATTAATAGTCGTACTATAACAGACATTTCTATCCTCTAAAGGAATAAATGTCAATTACATAAAGTAAACATGTATGAAAATTGCTATTATATATATATAACATTGCCAGTTTTACTAAATCTAAGTAAAATTTTCTATTATATAATACTCCCGATGCATTTCTCCACTTTGTTGATATTGACCACTGCTGTTAACTACTACATATATAGAAATGCAACTGCATATACGAAAACATATTGTGTTATCATCTATTTGTAATGTTCTAAAAAAAATTCAAGAAAATTATAATTTATAAAAAAAAATTAATCTTCATATATTATTTGAAGCTTTTGAGCTATGAAGCACGAGTACGATACGACGATGCAGATACAATACGATACGGATACGACGATACGTCAAATTTAAAAAAAGTATGATACGGATACATCAGTATACGACTTTTATACGTTATATTCTCATATTTAACATATAAATTTATGGTAGATTATAATAACTTATATATTTTGTTGTTATAATTTTCAAAAATATCTTTTAAATTATTTTCAAATTAATTATATTTTTTAAACAATATTAATATCACTAAAAAAATATTATAGACAATTGAACTACAAAAAATAAAAGAGATAATTACATACATGCCACACCATTTAGTTTTATTTATGCCTTACCATCCATTCTTAGTTAATTACGCAATGCACACTCAAAACATTACAAAATCTTACATGCACACACTTAAGTTAAAACTCAGTCAAAATCTATTTGAAAAAAAAATATTTCGTTAGTAAATCATTAAAATTATATTTTTATCCTTAATAGTATATTTTTTTTTCTTCCTCAATGTCACACTAAAGCGCTGATCTGTCCTAAAATCAATTCATGTCGCGAATGTCTCCTTCCCTTGTCACGACCTAAACATCAAAATTTTAGGATTTTCACTCAAAATATATTTAAATATCCTTAAGATAATATAATAAACGGTTCAGATTTTTTGTAACCTAGCTATAGTTAAGTTATTGGAAAATTATAAGGGATAATTACCTACATGCCACACAATTTAGTTTTATTTATGCCTTACCCATCCATTCTTAGTTAATTACGCTATGCATACTCAAAACATTACAAAATCTTACATACACACATTTGAGTTTAAACTTAATCAAAATCTATTTGAAAAAAAAATATTTTGTTAATAAATCATTAAAATTATATTTTTACTCTTAATGGTACATATTTTTCTCTTTCTCAATACCACACTAAAGCGTTGATTTGTCCTAAAATCAATTCACGTCGCGGATATTTCCTTTCTTTGCCGCCACCTAAATATTAAAGTTTAGGATTTTTCACTCAAAATATATTAAAATATTCTTAAAATAATATGATGAACGACTCAAATTTTTTGTAATCTAACTATAGTTAGGTTATTGAAAAATTATGATTACTCATTATAATAGAAATAAGTTAAAATGTGTATATGTAAGATTTTATAATGTTTTGAGTGTGTATAGCGTAATTAACTAAGAATAGATGGGTAAGTCATAAATAAAATTGAATTGTGTGGCATGTAGATAATTATCCCAAATTATAATTACTCATTATAATGAAAACAAGTTAAAGTGTGTCTGTGTAAGATTTTGTATTGTTTTGAGTGTGCATAGTATAATTAACTAAGAATGGATGGGTAATGCATAAAGAAAGCTAAATGGTGTGGCATATAGGTAATTATCCGAAAATAAAAATATCCTTCAGCAATTAATGAGTTTAAAAATAAATCAGTAAATAATTTTCAATTTTAATTTGAATCTGACCTAAATTAATTAGCTCGATGCAAACAACATATATTTGAAAATAATATAGATAATGTGACATAAACTCAGATACGCTAATCTGGTTAAAATAGATATATGCCCTTCTCTCTCTGAGTCTTTGACTAAATAAATAACAAAATAAAAAAGACCAAAGTTTATTTTTTTCATAATATAAGCTTGATTAAAGTAAAAAAAGTGATCGGTGTCTAACAGAAGTAAACATAGTATGGTTGAGATAGTTAAATTAGATAATACAGTTGCTTGCGAATACCAAATTTTTTTTCTATTGCCGAAACACTAGCGTGCATCAAGTATTTTACAATTCCAATTATGTGAGTTCTGTATATCTCTCAATCTTATTATTTGAGTTTATGCATGAGTTGTGTTTTATGTATAATATATTTTTATTTTTTATCATGTAGGCCAGACCAGCGATGATATATGGTGCTGAATGCTGGCCTGCAAAGAAGAAACATACAAATAAAATAAATGTTGCAGAAATGAGAATGTTAAGATGGATGTGTGGATATACACGAAAGGATAGAATGAGAAATGAGTATATCCGAAAGAAAGTTGGTGTTGCACCAATTGAGGATAAACTTAGAGAAAGTCGGCTTCGATGGTTTGGACATCTAAATCGTAGGCCAATTGAAGCTCCAGTTAGAAAAATTGAGTTATTGGATTTTGCCCATGTACAAAGAGGAAGAGGGAGACCAAAGAAGACATGGCAAGAAACTATAAGGAGTGATCTTAGTTACTTAAACTTAGATAAGAATTTGGTAACTGATAGAGCGCAATGGAAACAAAGGATTCATGTAGCCGACCCCACCTAGTGGGATTAAGGCTTGGTTGTTGTTGTTGTTGTTGTATCATGTAGGCCAGACCAACTGTTTTAACATTTTTTTCTTTAATTAGAAGTATCGAAAAGTATCGCACAAGTATCGGGCAAGTATCGGATTTTTAAAAATTAAAAATAAAAATTGATACGTCACGTGACGTATCGGTGGAGTATCGGGGAGTATCGGTATCCGATACTAATACGTTACGCTCCACAAAGTATCGGTGCTTCATAGCTTTTGAGTTGATCCTCTATTTGTACACTTTTATCAATTTTATCTAGACAATGTGAGTACAAAATTTAAGAAACGTTATTTGTTTTTCGTGAAAAAGAAAATGCCAAATTGGCTAGTGGGTGCACTTTGTCTTACTGAGAACAAAGTAATAATAAGATGATAAGAATCTTACTGAGAATAAAGCAACTTATGTTTATCACATGAAGATTTATTGTTAGGGGAGGCTTAGAAGAAGATCATCCACAATTGTAAAATGTAGAAATTTAAGCATCACTAATAATTGCACTTGAACTTTGACTTTAAAATGGCAAATTTGAATGATAAGAAGTATAATTCTCCTATTTTAGTGATGAAGAGAAATTGTTCAATAAGTAAAATATGAAATAACAATAGAACTATAAAAGAAGCATATTACTATTTAAGTGAAAGCAGGCAAAGGAGATGGTATTAGGCAAAGGGCAGTGAAATTGCGTGCAACTACTCCAATAATAGAACTTAATTCTTTCTATTCGAACGTCTCTCCAACAGAATCCCTTTGCAATGTAGAGAGCAAGCTTGTAATTGGGAGGCCGCAATAAATTGGTCCTACTTTGTTGTTCAACTCTCTTTGAAATGGTGTAGGGCCTACAAATATTAATCCTCATTAGCAATACAATTTTTGTAGACTCTAACGCTAGTATCATAACCCTTCTATGATGAGGGGAGAGATAGAGAGAGAGCTCTTACAGATGGTAGGGCCGTCTCTTGCTCTGCCCCTGTCTATCTTGTACTAGATAGGAATCTAGTGAGAGGGCCTCATTGGAACGGGAGTTGTGACGTCCAATAAGTCCCCTCTCGATTCCCGACATGCTTTTTGAAAGGACAGAGAGGGACCAAAGGTTTTTCCATGGGAATTTAATGAGAAATAAGCAACGGTTGGTCCACGTGCTGCGCTACATGCAAAACGGAGGTCAACGACTGCGATTATTAGGAAGAGATAGATAAAGATGTAGAGAGACGATGGCGCCCATTTGAAAGGAGAGCGAAACAAAGAGGATAGCAGAGAGAGAAAGAAAACATGAGCAGGGAAGGTGGTGGAGATGAAGCGTGGCGCAAAGCATGGAAGCGAAAGACGACGACAATTCATTTAGAGGAGATGACAAATTTTTTTCACCTGTTATTCACTCTTTTATATATATGTTATAGGTAAAATATGTTCAAGGAATGGTATTTTTTTTTTTTTTTGATAAGAGAGGAATGGTAAAATTAAAAGGACTAGACAATGATGGATAAGTGAAAGAACAGATGCTTTGGTTAACCGTTTGTAATTCAAGGAAAAGAAAAAAAATTTAAAATATTTCTCACTAATTATTTATGAAAATTATGAAAAGGGTTTTAGAAGTCAATTAGAAGAAAGTTACAAGTTGATTCATATCTTTTACAATGTCTATCTCCAAACTACTAATCCAAATTGTGGCCTGTTATGTGAGTTTTTTACTTTCCAACTAGCATACGTAATATATATATATATATATATAATTAATAACCATTTCAATCATTATATTGCCAACTAGCATATGTAATATATATATATAATTAATAACCATTTCAATCATTATATTGTGATTATTTTAGTTCTTTCTTTATCTTTTTGTTTATTTTGGTAGCTTGGCAGTATACATTTTATCGGCCTGATAGAATGTTGTTGAGATAAACAAAAAGGGGACATAATGACAACTGAAATTGTTATGGCCTTTTCTGGGTAGTATTACCTACGGAAAGACATTCAAAGGCACTTTATTTTTAAATTAATTGCTTTCAAAATTAATTGTTTCCGAAGACATAAGGTTCTCAATTGTTTATATTCTTCTAGTATGATGCTTGGTAATCATGATAAGATACATGCTTTTCAGAAACAATAATGATCTTCGCAGCCTCAATTACTTTCAGATGGTTCTAGATGACCATTTTCTACTTCCAATTGTGATGTTAAGTATCAAGGCTTTTATGTCGATATCTGATTCTCTATCACTACACGTAATTCAGCTAACTTTGTGTTGTCTAGGTTTTGTTTGGCTAATACAAAGCTACATTGCTTTACATAAACATGCGCTTGGCTGTTTGGATGTTTCTTTGCCTGATATTCATCATTAGTTTATTATTTGTTTTGTAGGTTTTATCCTCGTCTTAAGCTATGTGGGGTAATTACTTCTTTTGAAGCTAAGGTATGCCATACTGTTTTAGTGATCTTTTATTTTGGTGCACTTTTTGAGCTATGAGAACTAAATGATTTGGGAGAGAATGGGGTTAACATTGGCCTGTTTGGCTTGTTGCTTTTTGGCACTGAAGAATGGTTTTTCAGCTTTTTTTGAAAAAAATGTAATGAAAAATAAATTTAGGTAGTTATTTTAAAAGTTATGTAGGATTTATTGAGAATTGAGAATTGTGTAGGATTTTAAACAAAATGTTTTAGTATTAGAGTTTCTGTAGGATAAGATATAAAATACTTTTTAAATTTTTTTGTTATGAAGAAATAAATTGGCCATATCTAAGAACGGCATGGCCAAACGGTGAGTACACAAGGTAGAAGAAAGTAGTTTAAGCATTTATAATAGAAGATCTTTTAAGAAGGCACATATTATTACAATAGCTTCATTTATGTGTAAATTAGGTTTAACATGACTTTCAATGTGACATTTGGATTATTGGCATAAAGAAGTTATAATGTTAAGGACATACTGGGATATTGTGTTGGACACGCCATATTGTGTGTCCTAATGAAATAATATTAAAAAAACTAAAGGCCACTTTTTGGATATGCAAGAATATTTTGGGACACCTTAGGATACTTCTGAAATACTTCTGAGACATAAAAAAATAGAATTAAATATATTTAATATTAATGTTAAATTTATTTATTAATATTTTTTTTTTTAATAAAACTTATGAAAATATCTACCTCCTTTATATTCTTTTTTATTAATATTTAAAAATTTTATTATTGTTAAAATTTTATCTAATAAAATTAAAAATCTATCTATCTATTATTATTAAAATTTTACCTAATATAAGTCAAAATTCTAAGTTAACTAAGCTAAACTAAATTTTTCCTCCTTTGTTGCCCTTGTGTCTTATGAAAATGAACCAATCATAAAAAATTTGAAACTTTACGTTCACCTTTATCCTTCACTCATCCTCAACACCGAAAGCTCTTACTTTTTTTTACTGTTATGCTCATTGTGATTGTCTTGACAAGAAAAATTGTATTCTCTTATTCTTTTACCCATTTTATGAAGTGAACCCTAAATTTGCATCACAAATCTCTTCAATGTCGACAACGTTTGTTCTCAAGTTTTCATCTTAATCTTATGAGATTTCAATGCTACTCACAAGTTGTTTATACTTAGAAATTTAAGTTTGTGTTATATTTTATGCATTTTTTTAAGCATGAATTGTTAATTTTATTATTATTATATTTGGTGTGTGATGCCGTGTTCATGTTCTATCTTTTGGAAAATCGTCGTGTCACCGTGTCACCGTGTTGCCGTGTCGTGTCGTATCCCCATGTCCCTATGTGTCCATGTTTCATAGATATTGAGTTATAAAGTTGATAACAAGATAACAAATAGTTAGCATAAGCTTATAGATTTCAATCATTATCAGTTAATCTGTTGATATCTTGGAAACCTTAGTTTTTTGTTGATCATTTATATTCTTGAATAATATTCAAAATTGACGCCTTGGTATATGATATGATGATTATGAAGCAAATTAGAGCATTAGAGGATGAGACGAGGGATAAAAAATTGCTAAATCATGACTGAGAACATAATATGTAATAATAAACATGAATTAATAACAATGAATTATGCTTTGATGAATATAAATAGAAAATAAAAGGACAATCATATTTGGAAAGTGTAAGGGTATTAAGATGATAAAAATAATAGGTAGCTTGGACATGTTAAAACAGAGTTGGAGAGGCATTGATTGATAAAGCTGAAAAAAGGGAAAATATATGAAAAAATGGGTAGAAAAAGTGTAACCTGGTTGGACAATAATGATATGCATGAAGAAAGTTGGCACTGCGTGTGGCCTTGTCACGAATTGATAAGAAAAGGATGATTTCATGAAAATCAATGAAAATATGATTATGATGATAATGTTGGTTGCGGCAGTGGTAGTAATGTTTTAACAAAAAGCCTTCGTTTGAACTGTTACACAAACAGATAATGATTACTTTTTGTACTTTTGATGTTAAAAGTTGGTTGCAAGTAAATAAAAGAGAACAGTTGCTACTGCTAAATGAATAGAGGCATAGAGCCAATTGCATTTTCCTTTACAGATTATGTCTTAATTTTCTGCTGTAGCAATAATTTTGCTTACGGACTTTAAATACCAGAAATATTGATGTATCTTTTTTTTTTTATCTTCTCTGAAGCTTGGCTACGATGTCTTGATGTCTGATTTCCATATCCCGAAGATGTGCTCTAAAGGCGAGAGGATAGTAAGTATTTTCTATTCCATTTGGTTTTTACCTTTTGTGTGCAACATGGTTCTTAATAACTTGTTTGTAATCTGAGATGCTAAATGTTAGTTGATAAGAAAATTTATGTGATGGAATTATTAACTTTCAAGCCTCGTTTGGTTTGAAAGTTGAATTTTGAACAAAAAAAAAAAAATTATCTTTTAAGTTTAATGGGAGAGAAATTTAGTTTAATATTGGGAGGTGTATAAAATATGAAATAAAGTTAATTCTAATATGTTGGGTGTAAAATAAAGTTGATTTTTATAGTTGAAATTTGTGTTGGGCCAAAAAAAAAGCTCGAACCATCAAGGTCATAAAATTTCAAGGTCATCTTAGTTGTCTACGTAATAGATGATTAAGGTCAAGAGGGCAACGTGACGAAGTCGCCGAATTAACTCAGTTCTAGGGATCTGGACGAAGAAGCTAAAGTCCTCCAAGAAGAACACTTTGATCACACAACTGTAGTTCTGAATCAGCTAAGACAATCTGTCTATCACCCACACTAGCTTAATTATCCTTGTTGAAAAGCCTGCCTAGCCATCATTATTTTGTTGACATGCCATTTAATGTCATCTCACATGGGCCATTTCTCTCCAGATTGATCCATGTTGGAGGGAGGATGCATTAGCATTAGACATTATATTTTCCTTGTTGTCTTTGTTGGCTTCTTCTTTAACCATTTTGGAATTTTCAATTTCATGTTGTAACTTGAGAATTTACTCCATAGACAATTCAATGGTGTTAGCATTTGTTGTTGTGGACTTGCAGTGAACCCATCTTTTGTTCAATTGATATCTTTTGACTCTTCAATTGGCACAATTATGTGTTCAAACTCAGATGACAAAGACTGCTGGATCTTTTTCCACCACTTGAACATCATAACTTTTCATCATTTCTCTTAAGAATAAACGAGCTAGTTCTCATCTTATCAATATGATGAATTCAGTAATGGTCGTGAGGATGGAACCCCAGAGAATTTGGATGCACTTTGGATGATCAACAATGAAAAGTTCATAGAACACAATGGAGGAGATGGGAGAGCAGGGTGATGGTGGATAAAGGGTATTTTAGGAAATGTATCTAAAATTATTGGAGATTCTTGCTAAAGTACCTAATTGTAGTTTGTTTTTGAGCCAAACAACAACAACAATAACAACAACAACAAGCCAAGCCTTTATCCTACTCAGTGGGATCGACTATATGAACCTTTTATTTTCATTACATTCTATCAAATAACAAATTTTCATTTAACTTCAAATATGTAAGATCATTTTTTATAATTTCTTGTCATATTTTTTTTAGCCTTTCTCTTCCTCTTTTTATATGCGTAAGATATAATAATCTAACTTTTCTTATTAGGGCTTCTATCAGCCTACCACTTATGTGTCCAAACCATCTAAGCCGACTCTCTTTAAGCTTATTTTCAATTGAGGCTACTTCAATTTTCTCGTAAATATACTCATTTCTCATTCTTTTGCATATACTCGTTCATTTTAGCATCTTTATTTCTTTAACACTTATCTTATTTATATATTTTTGCTTTTTAGGCCAATATTCAGTACCATATAACAACGCTAGCTTATGACTATTTTATAAAATTTACTTTTAAGTTTGAGTGAAGTTTTTATCACACAATACACCAGATGCGTTCCTCTGCTTTATTCATTTTGCTTAAATTTTGCTAATAATATCACTATCTATTTCATTATTATTCTATATGATTGATTCATGACATTTAAATCATTCGCTCTTCCTGATAATTTAATCATCAGTTGTCATCTTTTCACTATAAGTGTTTTTTTTTTACTTTACACTCCATATATTCAATTTTTAATCTGCTAAGATGAAAACTTTTTGTTTTTAATGTGTTTATCCATAATTTGAGTTTCGCCTTAGCACCTTCTGTAATCTTGTCAATAAGAAGAATATTATTTGGAAAAAGCATACACTAAGGTACTTTTTTTTTTTAATGTGTTTAGTCAAAATCTTTATAAGTAATGCAAGGAGACATGAATTCAAGGTTAAACATTAATCCAACTGAATTAAGAAACTTCTTAGTTACACCCTTTTGTGTTCAAGCACATATAACCACCCCTTTATGTATATTTTGAATAACTTAAATATTAGAAGTGCAAATATCTTCTTTTTTTTAATTTTTCAGAGCACTTTTCTTAAGACTTTATCGTAAATTTTTTCTAACCAATAAAAAATTAAATGCAAATCTTCTTTTTTATCTATATATATTTCTATTAAATCTCTCAATAAATAAATAGCTTTCATAGTAGATCCGTTTGGCATAACACTACATTGATTATATGATACCTTAGTATTACGATGTAATTTATACTCGATCCTCCTCTTTCAAAATTTTAAAATATGACTCATTAATTTAATTTCTCTATAGTTAACACAATTTTGTATATCGTCTTTATTCTTATAAATTGGCACTAATATTTTTTTTTATTCATTTTACTTTCTTGTAGTCTTCAAAATCACATTAAATAACCTAGTGAGCTAAGAAACATCTTTATCTCTAATACATTTTCACGCATTTATTGAAATATAATCCAATTCTATTGTTTTTCGGCACTTCATTTTCTTTAAAACCTTCTTAACTTTAGTTTTAATTATTCGTCGGATATAAGAGTAATTTTTATCTTTTTTTGGATCCTAAAATCAAAAATGAATTGAATTATCAAAGTCATCATTGAAATTTTTTTCAAAGTAACTCATCCATCTGTGTTGAATGTTTTAATCTTTAAAAAGTACTTTTGATCTTTATTTTTAATGTACTTTGTTTCAGTCAGATCTTTTTTTATCTTTTATTTTAGCAACTTTGTATATGTATCTTTTTCCTTCTTTAGTGTATAAATTCCTATAAAGATCATCAAAAGCCGCATCATTTGCATTGTAGACTGCTTTCTTTGATTCTAGTTGAGTAATTTTATATTTTTATAAATTTTCTTTACTATTGCACTTAAACTAGTCTTTATAATAAACTTTTTTATTTAGTCTTTTCCTATATTTTTTTTCCCACCACCATGCTTCTTTATATTTGGAGTTTTTTTTACTTAGATTCTCTCAATGTATTTTTTGCAACCTTACTGATATAGTTAGCAACTCTCTACCACATAAGATCAACTTTCAATTAATGCCTAACTACTCATGTTCTAAAACTCTCTTCTTAAAAATATTTCTATTTTCATTTTTTAAATTCCACCATCGAGTCCTGGGGCATTGTTTCGACTTACTATTCTTTTTTCATCTTTTCATATTAAAATCTCACACTATTAATCAATGTTAGGTAATCAGGCATTCACTTGGAATGACCTACAATCTTTACTGTCCAAGGGATCTCTTTTTTTTTTATAAGAAAATAGTCAATCTGTATTCTTGAAGACCTATTTGTATAAGTAATAATATGTTTATCTATTTTTTTAAATAAAGTATCAGCAATCAAAAAATTATAAACTAAGAAAAACTCCAAAATAGTTTCTCTTTTCATTAATCTCCCCAAAATCATACCTACTCTGAATGTTATTAAATTTCTCAGCAATAATTGTAATATGTTCGTTTAATTTTCTCCGATAAACATTCTCTTCCTTTGAAGTAATTTTTGTCCCAACTCTTCTAAATCATTCTAAAACTTTTCTTTTATACTTGTGCTCAAACCTACTTGGGGGGCATACACGCTTACTGTGTTTATAATTATCCCATTGATAGTATTTTTTTTAAGCTATAGTTCTATCTTGATTCCTCTTGATTTCCACTATATGATCCTTCAAACTCTTGTCAAGAATTATACCCACTCTGTTCCTAATTCTATTCTTACCAGAGTACCAAAGTTTGAAGCATAAGCTATCAATGTTTTTCAATTTTTCTCTTACCCATTTCGTTTCCTGAAAGCCCAAAATATTCATCCTATAAACCATGATTTTCACTAACTCTATTAACTTGCCTGTAAGGGTGCCTATATTCCAAGTCTCTAATCTTATCCTAGGGTTTTGGACTAACTTTTTTACTCGCATTCGTCCATAATATGGGAACCTTTGTTCACTTGTCACTACACTCGGGAGTCGATGCAACAATCTTTACATATTTTTCGCTGTATTCGGGCAATACAATGTTTTGCTTCCCCAGAACTCCCTAGCTTTAGCACAATTTCTTAAAAGATTCATATCTTATTTGTTTGATGAGTTTTACGTTAGCTGTCGATTGCCTAACACAATCCCACCCTTCGCGTTTCTTATTCGGGACTTGGGATTGGGTAACTGCGTTTGAGTGCAGCTCATATGGGGTTAGAAGTGTGGTGTGATGGCTTGTTTGCCTTCCACTATTGAGAACAGGATAGAATCTCGTCTTCTGTATGATCTAAGTGGCTTAAGCTTTTGCAGTGAACTCTCCTTTGGCCTCTGCTCGGATTACAAGCCCACGTTTCCGAGCTCGGTAGCTGAGGGCTCCAATTCTCCCAAATTAAAATTTCTGGATCAACATTCAAATGGCACGGCTTCAAGGGCCCAAAAGTAATTATCACATTGAGGGCCTCAATTATCCCAAATTAAAATGATCGGATCGATGTGTTAATGGCAACTAACCTTAAAGGGTTTGAAAGTAAATATCATTCCTTTTTCTTGCTAAAACCTTGTTATTTGGCAGTTCTATCAAATATGTTGGAGCTTTCTGGGGATAAGGTGTCTTTCAAGTTTTTGTGGTTATGCTCTGGATCTTATTTTAATGGGAGGATTGGCTTTAGACATACCATTTGGTGACTTTAGTTGTTTCCCTCACTGCTTCACTGAACCAACTTGAATCTGAATTGTGACTCAGATTTAAATCTAAAAAAATCAGATTTCTTTTTTTGGCCAAATGAATGAATTTATTTTTTTCCCTTAATGCAATTCATTTTCTGTGTTACATTCTAATGATTGTTTAGCAGAAAGCTGTTTGTCTAACTAGGGATGCTATCTTGTTTGCTGTTCAGGTGTTGATAGTTATTAAGATGGAGAATTTGGAGACTTCTTCTTGTATTGCAAATCCTCAGCATGTGAGGTACATGAGTAACATGACTTGTCTGCAGTCTATGTCCCAAGAAATGGAAAATAAAGGTTTTTCTTTTGTCCTGCAGCTTCTTTGTAAACGGAACAGCTGTTGAGAAAAGGAGTAATGTCTCACTGGTTTGTGCTCCTTTATCTGTAATTCATTTCTATATTACCTTTTTCTTCTTATTACGAATTTCAAATTCTGTATGCCTTAACTAGGAACATGGACCTCAATTTCCAACGGACATAACCAAAATGCTTAAGTTTGGAATAAACGTTCTCCAGGCAATCGGATTTTTTGATGGTATGCTGCTATCTACAGAATTTTCATTGTATTATGTTTATCGTGTGGTTATTTATGGTTAATCATGTTGCAGGCACCTATTTGATTGCCGTAGCATTTATGAGCAGAATGACCACCTTCACTCCACCTGAACCGAAAGAGTTTGTTCCACCAGCTGTTGTAGCGGTTGAATCTGGTGCATTGACACTTCCTTTGTATGAATGTTCTTAGAACTTGGATTTGGCTTGCAGCGATTGAATTAATTACGTATAAAAATGAAACTGTTTTCATGTCTATCTACATCCTGTTTAACAATATCTATAACAAATTTTCACTATTTTGCTAGTGTATGAATTTGCAGTAGATATCATAAATTAAATGGATAAAGACCAAAAGTCATACAGACTTTTCTAATATGGTGGAGATTGATAAAAACAGTATTTCAGTAGAACAGGAACTTTCTGTAAATCTGTTCACTTAGGCAACTGCTAAATTGATTGCACATTCTCTTCTTATGTACAATTGACATAACTTAAAGAAAAAGAGGGACAGGCACTCAACCCTTATCAGATGTATTTATTAAACTAATGATTGGAATCAAGTTAACATTGCCCTGCAATTGCCCAAATTTCCCGGCTTGTAAACTAGGTTGTAGTCTACTACTGTTATATGCTATTTATTATTCTTTTTCCTTAAAATGCTTGTGCACTCGATAATGTGCTACAGGTAATTCTCAAAGAAGACGGTGGGGTTTTCCTTCCATTAGGAAGGGGTGCATTTTTTGTGTTACTGTCAAGGCGTTGTTCAATGTGGCCAATATACATGACTTTTACTTTATGTTACATTTGAAGTTTTTGCCCGCATTATTATTTGAGTCCTGTTTAGAAGTTAATAATCAAATTCCTGGATTTAATATTTTTATCGGGGTTTACATCTATTACAGTAACACTCCCCACAATGCCTTTGTTACTCATCTTAGCCCCACATATAACTAGTTAATTTAACCCCTAAACTTATGTATATCTATATTTTGACCCAGCTAGTTAATATTGTTTGTGGGGCATTACACTGTAATATTCTTTATCTCAACTATAGTTTATAGTATTGAAATTTTGTCATAAAAAATGCCCAAAAAATAGAAGATAACTCCCATCATCGTTGCAATCACCAATGTTGCTACTATTGTGTTGGTATTCATAAAAGACCACATTAAGGTGCTGCTAAGGAACCTTTAGTGTTGTGCTCCGTCTAGTTGTAGTTATCAACTCATAACGATGAGGTTGCAATAATGGTGGTGAGTTTTTTGTTTGTTTTGGTTTTCCTTTTCTTCTTTTTATATGGTCAAGATCAAATGACCCAATTCGTCTTATTAGAGCTTTTACCAATCTATGATTTCTGTGTCCAAATCAGTTAAGCCAACTCTCACAGCTTTTCTTTAATTGAGGCTACTCTGCTTTCTTGCGGACGAACTCATTTCTTATCTTGTCCCTTCGTGTATGCCTACTCATCCATCTTAATATCTTTATTTTCGTGACACTTACTTTATTTATATATTTTTACTTTATAGGCTGACACTCAGTACCATATAACATTGTTGGTTTTACTAGTGCTTCTATAAAATATTTCTTTCCCTGTTCTCTTATACTTGTATTTAAGTTTACTTGAGAGGCATACACACTTACAATGTTAATGGTTATTCTATTGAGTATAATTTTTAAAACTATAATTCTATCCTCATTTCTCTTTACTTCGATTACTCGATCATTTAAACTCTTGTCCAAAATTATATCATCCCTATTCTTAGTTAAATTCTTACCAGAGGATTAAAATTTAAAATCTAAACTATCAATTTTCTTAACTTTCTCCCTCACTTATTTCATTTTTCGAAGACAGAATATTAATCCATCACAACTGTTAAGGGCACCAAAGTGTAAATATGCAGATAGTTTTTGGAGTTTAAATGTAAGTACTCAGAAGTGAGGGTAATATGAGTAATAAAGGGTTTATTAACAGGTGATGAGTGTGAATCCCTATATTTTTATGTATCATAGATAAAACGGTGTACAACTAGTGCATGATGTTCCAAGTGTTAGCAGTGTTTGATAATCTATTAATTAACTGTCAAATTTTCATGTTCTGGAATTTGTAGAACATGATTTAATTAATTTATTAAATTCTTTGATAGTTTGTTAGAATTTAAATTTAGTATCTATTTTTATTACTATATTTGGATTTCGAGGAGAGTTAGTATCTTTATTATTAGTAATAATCCTTTTTTAGCCTTTATTTTCTAAAGTTAGTTTGGATGGAACTTTAAAATATTCTCTTCTTATTCTCTTTTTTGAACTCTAAAATATTCTCTACTTATTCTCTATTTTCTAGTCCTCTCCTCTTTCATATAGTCTTCTTCCCTTCTCCTGCATACATCTACATCATATAGTAATAGAGCCAAAAGCATCCAAGTTTTATTTTGGCAATTTACTGTTAGCCCCAACGGCCGTGACACAACCATCATGCATAAGTAGCTGATCATATGAAATATCCACTAGACATTGACACTTGACCCCTTCTCATACTTACCTTGCATCTTGCCAAATCAATTGCCTCACAACTTGTCTCAAAACCGCTCACCTCCCACAATTAGGCCTTTCTAAAGCCATTTAGTCATGCCTCCTTTGTACTTTGTTGTCTCCGCATTTCATACTTCTTTTCACTCCTCATATCATCTCCCACACTGAGCGATTATATGTGACTTTCTATGCCCCATGCGACAGTCCTGTGATAGCTTAGCTACGCACAAATGATTTTCACACAGATCAACAACATTTCCATAGGGCCCATGATATCGTTGAAAGTCCACCCAAGAGAGATTGAATTGGGTGTTCTTGAATTTATCGTAAAACCAAAATCAAAATTTTCAAGTCAACGAGAAAAACCAATCAAACTGTAAGAAAAATAAGTGCAAAAATGATTTGCGCAGATGATTTTTAGCTAGTTTAACACTATAAGTGCCTAGTCCTCCCCCAGGGATTCTCTTACCCCATGCTTGCACTACCCAATAGACCTTCTTTCGCAAACTTGCAAGAGGAGAAACCTTTGCGATAATGATCTTTCCTTATATAGTGCGAGATTCACCTTAACATTTTGTCTAAAGTGTGAGACCAACCCTCAACTAATCCCATAAGCCAAGATTAAGATCCCCCTAAGATCAACTCTTGATCTTAGTAAAATAAAAAGAATGATACAACTTTTTTTAGAATTGAAATTTATGAGTGGAAGAGTCTAGTGAATAGAGAAAAACTTGACAATAATACTTGGCTCTAAAAAACATACTTACAAAAATTCATGATGATAGGTAAGTGCTGTAGAAGAAACTATTGTAAGCTTGAGCATTATTTTTGTGGGAATTGAATGTTGTTTTTTTAAGTGCATTAAACAAACTTTGTTCTAAGCAACAACTTTTATATCTAGTCAACCATTGCTTAGTTATTGTTTGGAGAAGATCTAGAAAAAATTGATTCGATTTAGAATTAAAAACGGCAACACGAACAACAATAACAAAATAAGCCTTTACCCTACTAGGTGGAGTCAGCTACATGAATCCTTTGTTTCCATTGTACTCCATCAAATAACAAATTCTCATATTCATAATGTTTTCTTTTGAATCAATATGAGAACATAAAATTTATTTTAATAATTTTAGCCTTAAATTATATAATTTTATTTAATTAATTACGAGTCATAGATCGAGGTGGTATAATTATTGTATGCTCGAACCTTCCCCGCCCCAAAACAGATCGAGGTGGGTCACAAGTTAAACTTATACCCGTCCCATTAAGGGTGATTCAGTGCAGGTTATTGGGTAAAATTTTTTGTCCCTAGTGGGTAAGAGTAGGAGAGTGTGTTAAGACTACTTATAGTTTTTTTAAAGTTGAAGACTTTTTGTAATTAGCTGAAGGACTTGTCGAATAGACATCCAATGGGGGTACAAACGCTTGATGTTTATGTCGGGTTTTGATTAAGGTGGGAAAATGCTCATCCGATAGTGGGGCTGATGTCCGATTATTTAACACTGAATTTGTCTAGATGAGCTAATGGTCAACCAATCCGGTGATGGATGTCCGTTAGTTTATATAGAAAAATGGTCTGATATTTTTTTATAAGTTATTTGGTAATTTGATGTTGTGTTTTATTAATGGAGCAATAGTCATCCGTATACATTTTTGATGGCTGGACATTTTCTGCAGATTTGTCCTCTTCCCATAAGCTGACTAATATTTATTAGTCATGCGATTGTTCCTAATTTTCCTACATAATTCCTTAGTTTTCTATTGTTTGTTAGTCTTAACCAAGGATTATTGTACATTTCCTAGAGTTATTTTTCACAATTTACTCAATCAACCATTTTAGTCAAGCATCCTTAATTCTCTTCTAAGTGAAGTGAATCTGTCTTTAGCTAGTAGTTTTGTGAAAATACTATTTCTTTTTGGTCTCTACAAACTCTAGTATGATGTGTCCTTCCTCAACATGATCTCTAATAAAACGGTGTTTTACGTTTATGTTTTTTGTCCTTGAGTGTTGTATTGGGTTTCTACTAAGGCTAATTAAACTAGTGTTGTCACACCTAATAGGAACAGATCAAACTCTAGGTTATAATCTCTAAGTTGAGTGAGCCAAAGAATTTGAAGAACTTTCGGCAACGACGTATTCTGCCTTTGCGATAGACAAAGCTATGGAATTTTGTTTCTTGCTGGATCATGAAATTAAGCACTCAACAATGAATTGACATGTACCAAAAATGCATGTTTTATCAACTTTGCATTTGGCAAAGTCATCATATGAATATCTAACTAGACTATTTCCTAGGCAATTCTTAGGGTGCCGTAATCCTAATGTTTGCTTGCTTTTAAGGCATTTAAAAATATGCTTTATAACTATAAGGTGTAACTCCGTAGTTGATGCTTGAAACCTAGCACACATACATGTATAAAACATGACATCGAATTTCAAAAAAAAACATAATATCAGGCCCACTCGCCTTTAAATATAACAGATCCAATCATATCTCTAAAGAGTTTTTGATTTACTAGCTTACCAATTTTGCCTTTGTTTGGCTTGGTTATCATGGCCATTGGGTTCTTCTTTGGTTAGAGTTCTTCATACCCAAACTGCTTCAGTAGCTCCTTGGTGTATTTCATGGTCATCTCAACTTTTGGCAAAGATCTCTGTTAGTTGATTTAAAGATCATGTCATCTATATATACTTGTGCAATAAGAATATCACTATCTGATTTTTTGATAAACAAGTTGGTATTTACCTTTCTATAAAGTATTGATACTTCTTGAAGCCTAACATATTCGTATTTTATGTATATCAGATACTGATACTTATTAACACTCTATTGGTACGTATCCAATACGCTATGTGACGTATTAATTTTTATTTTTATATTAAAAATTAATACTTATCTGATAAATGTCTGATACTTATCAATACTTCTAATTAGAAAAAATAATGTTAGATCAATCAGTCCGACTTACACAATATAAAATAAAAAATTATTCATATATAAGAGACAACAATCCATGCTTAGTCTCGATAGCTAGCGATGTGAGAATGACAACTGAGCTCACATAATTGGGAATAGAGAAAGCATAAGCATGATAGAGTTTGGGCAGTAGAAAAAAATTAGTATCCACAAGCTGTTGCATCTTCTACTTTAGTTCACTCATTTCGCTGTTATACAAATGTGTAACACTACTTTTTCTATATTAACTGACGCTTTATTGCTACTTTCATTAAACGCCAATTAAGATTTTTTTTACTTTAATCAAGTCTATACTGTACAAAGAATAAGATATTGGCCTTTATTTATTAAACTTATTTATTTAGTGAGTCAGACTCTGAGAGATAAAAGCATGTATCTACTTTGATTAGATTAGTATATTTAAATTAAATTTAAAGTAAAGTTGAACCTAATCTACTGATATATATTAAAACTTTCATCTTATCTAAATATGTTGTAAGTAGTTGTAAAATAATTGGATAAACTTTATGATATTATTCTAAATTTAAAATTTTTTGAAATTCAATTATTATTGAATTTTATTTTATTTTTTTAAGTTAGACTATTTATAATATTATTTTTGTAGTATCAATAATATTTAAAAATATAAAATTGTAATTAACTTCAAGAATCTTTAATAAGTATTTTTGAAACTCACATCGATAAAATGTACAAGTTATTATAGTCTACCTTATGAACTATACCGTAAATATATGAGCATGACAATATATATGTATATTGTATCCTAATGTATCTGCATCATATCTTTTAAAAATTTATTGTGTCGGCGTATCGTCATATCGTACACATGCTTCATAGCTATTTTTTCTTTAGGTTTTATTTGGTTGGAGTATATTTTTGGAATGTTTTAAATTTTATTGAGATAGTGAGAGAAAGAAAAGTAATTTTAATATTATGATGTGAAATAAAGTTGTTTTGTTACTGAAAATTATTTTTTTTATTGAAATGTGTAAGAAGTGAAATAAAGTTAATTGCTAAGAGTGAAATTTGTGTAGATTATGAGCTTGCCTTGGGATATGTATATGGTGAGAAATAAAGTTAGTTTATGTTAAAAATTGTGTAAGATGTGAGATAAAGTAGATTTTTTATACTGAAAGTTATATAAGATGTAATAAAAATTAATTTAATACTATTTTTATTTTTTATAATAAAATGGACCATTTTGGTCTTTGGCATGACCAAAGTGGTCTAAGGACCAAACAGGCCCTTAGCGTCCCTTGGGGATTAAATGAAGATATATCATTTTCAATTGATTTTCTAATTATACATGTATGTGTAATATGACCTTGTCCACAATGATGGCATTTAGCATGTAGTATGGTATATATATGAGTCCTAGATGTATGAGTCATTTTTTCATTTAGATAGTTACACAGACCAAGATAATCAAGATATTTCATATTCACTTTTTCTCCATTTGAACTTTATCACATCTAACTTTTAGCTCCTTTTTGATAGAACTATATTTCCTTTTTTTAAAATTGAAATTCATAGAAGGCTTCTTGAAGTTCATCATAGAGTTACATACCTCATTTGAACTTTGATCTTCTATGGCCATGAGACAGATTTACTTTATTGTTTGTGGTTGACTCATCACTAAATGAAGTGGACTCTAAGTTGCTCCATGTTATCTTCGTTGCTCTCTTTCCTTTCTTCATGTCTTGATCTCTCTTTAGTGTAAGGCATTTCAGCCTGATGTGCCCCAGCATCTTGTATTCATGACATACTTGTTCCTCTTTGTATATTTGCTGTGAATCTTCTAGTTTTTGCAGCCTCCAGTTCTTTGGCGTTTCCTTCTCTTGAGGAATTTGTTGACCTCCCTGAGATAAGAGCTACATCTCCCATCAAGAATTTCCTCGCTATCTGAACCCTCTTGATGTATTTCGATGGGGGACTTGAGTGCTAGCTCTTTCTCATTCTCTTTGTTCTTCTTGCTTGAAGACTTCTTTTCTTCTCTTTTTTATCTTGATCTCATAAGCCATGAGTGACCCCATGAGGATGTCAAGGGAGCAGCTGTGCAAATCTTTGGCTTTAGTAATTGCAAGATCGATCTTACTAGTTCATGACTAGTAAAATTTTTACCCAGATTTCTAAGATCATTCACTATATTTGTAAACCTATTGAACAACTTTGAAATACCTTCATTCTTTTTCATGGACAACAATTCATATTCAGTAGTTAATATGTTCTCTCCTTGCAGGTTTCAAGTGCACATATCTCCATGTAGTCCTCGAGTGTCAAAGCACAGTATAGGCATATGACTGCTTTCACATTTAGCTCTTTGAGACTTACTTCGATATGAGACCATTCTTTAAATGGCTTTTCTAGCTTTCTTCCATTACCTTCCTGATGGGTGGAGAGAAGCCTTTGACTACCATGTTCCACATCTAGAATTGATTGTAGATACGTGAAAATTCGCATCTTCCAAAAGTCGAATGGAACCTTGTTAAAAAATGGAGGTTTGGAAAGAGATTGCCCCTCCGGAATAGTAGATAGGGGAAAGAAAGGCTGAGACATAGTTCTATTCTAAATCTACCCTTTGAATAGATTTAACCTGCTATGATACCAATTGAAGGAGCATCCAAGAGGGGGTGAATTGTGTGCTCTCGAATTTATCATAAAACCAAAATCAGAATTTGAGTCAACAAGAACAACCAATCAAGTTGTAAGAAAATTGAGTGCAAAAGAAAGATTGTGTAGAGTTTTAGGTTGTACAGAACTTAGTGCCTAGTCCACCCTCAAGGCTCTTCTTACCCCTAACCTACACTAACCAATAAACCCTCATTCACCAACTATAGGCGGAGAAATCTTTACAATATGACCTTTCCTTGCATAAGGCGAGGTCTACCCTAATTCTCGATCTCTCATCGTAAAGTGCGAGGCTAAGCCTCAACCAATCCCATATGTCGGGATTAACCTCCCTCTGAGATCATCTTGATCTACAACAACAACAACAACAACAACCAAGCCTTAATCCCACTAGGTGGGGTCGGCTACATGAATCCTTTGTTTCCATTGCGCTCTATCAGTTACCAAATTCTTATCTAAGTTTAAGTAATTAAGATCACTCCTTATAGTTTCTTGCCATGTCTTCTTTGGTCTCCCTCTTCCTCTTTGTACATGGGCAAAATCCAATAACTCAATTTTTCTAACTGGAACTTCAATTGGCCTACGATTTAGATGTCCAAACCATCGAAGCCGACTTTCTCTAAGTTTATCCTCAATTGGTGCAACACTAACTTTCTTTCGGATATACTCATTTCTCATTCTATCCTTTCGTGTATATCCACACATCCATCTTAACATTCTCATTTCTGCAACATTTATTTTATTTGTATGTTTCTTCTTTGCAGGCCAGCATTCAGCACCATATATCATCGCTGGTCTTATTACAGTTTTATAAAATTTACCCTTAATTTTGGATGGAATTTTTCTATCGCATAACACACCAGAAGCATTTCTCCATTTTACCCAGCCTGCTTGAATCCTGCTAATAACGTCATTATCTATTTCGCCATCATTTTGTATAATTGATCAAAGGTATCTAAAGCGCTCACTCTTCTTGACAATTTGATCACCAATTATCACATCTCCAATATAAGTATTTCTTTCTTGACTAAATGTGCACTCCATATATTCAGTTTTTGATCTACTGAGATGCAAACCTTTAGAT
>JAEMOT010003053.1:127854-180922 GCA_019297695.1 Apostasia ramifera | reverse complement strand
ATCATTATTTTTATTTTTAAACCAATCTCTATAACAAATCTTCTTCTCCTTAATTTTTTCTTGTACATCATCTTTTCACCACCAAGTATCTTTATTATTTGGAATCATTCCTTTGGATTCTCCCAACACATCCTTTGCCACCTTACGGATACAGTTAGCAACTGTCAACCACATAAGATCAGTTTCCCCGTTAATATTCCATTGCCCAAGTTCTAGAACCTTCTTCTTAAATATACATTTATTCTCATTCTTTAGATTCCACCATCGAGTCCGAGGATAGGATTTTGACTTATTATTTCTTCTCAAATACTTTATCTCGGAATCTAAAACCATTAATCGATGTTGGGTAGTCAAACATTCACTTGGAATGACTTTACAATTTTTACAATCCAAGCGATCTCGTTTCCTTATAAGAAAATAATCAATCTGAGTTCTTGAAATTCCATTCTTGTATGTAATAACATGCTCCTCTCTCTTCTTGAATAAAGTATTAGCAATTACAAGATCATATGCTGAAGAAAACTCTAAAATAGTTTTACCCTCCTCATTTATCTCTCCAAAACCATATCCACCATGTATATTGAGATCATCTTGATCTAATTGAAAAAAAAAAGAAGAATGATACAAGTTATTTAATAATTAAGATTTGCAAGTAGAGGAGTCTGATGAATAGAGAAAAAGTTAATAATACTTGGTTTCTGAATAAATACTTCTAAAAAATTCACGATAATACGAAAGCGTCAAAGAAGAAACTATTGAAAGCTTGATTATTATTTTTGTGGGAATTGAATGTTCTTTTTCAAGTGCATTAAACAAATTGTTCTGAGTAAGAATTTTACATATACTCCTCCATTGCTTACTTGCCATTTGGAGAAGATTTGGAGAGAATCTACTCGATTTAGAATTAAAAATGACTAATCAGTTGAAATCTGCAAAGAGATCAAACTATCAATTCTAAAATGGATGCCTGATATTTGAATAACATAACCGTTGGCACGAGCATCCAGGTATTTCTCTCTGGATGGACAAAGGAATAGATATTGGACTTCCGATCAAAGGACTGAGCGTCTCAAATTTTATTTGTCTGGTGCACTTCAATGGACCAGTTTCTAATTTGAAAACGGACATCTGATACATTATCTCTATCAAGCGCTCCCCAAAGGATTGAACTTTCAATTATAGACTGGATATCCTGTGATGTCCTTTTGGCGGCTAAAAATTTAAACGTACGTCCAGTTGAAGAACAAACTTATGTTCAGTTCCAAGGAAGAGAGCCACCCAGTATACACTCACTGAACGATCTGGTTACAAATCAGACATTCGATCAGCCTAAAATCTCTAAAGATTAGATTCACTCATATTTCTGTATGATACTTGTTGTAAGATTTTCATTTATAGTTATATAAGCTCAAAATAGTTTTTACGAGCTAATTGATCTGAAATTTATTTGCATTTAAGAGCTAGGTATTCTTTCCATGTATTTCTCTACCCTTACATGTAGGTCCTATTTTAACTTAAAATCTGAGTTATGTTGAGCCCACTTGGTCTTCACTCTTTAATATTCTAATTGAACATTTTCTTTGCACCAGCTTAAATGCTTCATCTTGGCTACTATTTTTTTTTAACTAGTGGTGGTTTGCAGCACGACATTAAACTTGACGACTAGGGTTAGTATCACTATTGTTTAGTTTGTTACATCGAACTGATCACTCTTGGGGCTAACAACTCTGAATTATTATTAAATTTTGTTATTTGGTAACCCAATCTATAGTTATGATTCCCAATATATCTATGTTTCTTGCTATTCTTTACATCAAGATCGTAGTTAGAATGTTGTATATTGTTGAAAATCTCCTAATTTATTATATCAATATTAGGTTATGTCTAAACCCATGCATAATCCCACTAGTAGTTGCGACCACCTTGCATAAATTTTTGTGCTTACAATTTTACCCCTTATTTGGGAGTTAAATTCTGTGTGTATCACATAAACAAGATGTAGATGACCTCCATATTCTTACCATTCATCTCAAATTCAATGTGAAGGTACTTCAAATATTCTAAAACAATATCAACCTTGAGAAGTTGTTGAAGTCAGTTTCTATAGTTCTTTACCTAAGTTTGGTGTGGAACTTGAAGTTATGAAATTCCTACATTTTCTAAAATACTGTGACAGAAGATGTTACAATAATTCTGGAGGAGAAAGTGAAGATATTGAAAATTTCACAAGGATAACAAGTGATTCAACTTGGTATTCACATCAGCATGAGGTTTCTAAATATGACCTTGTTTCTTTTGCTCAATCCCAGTCAACTCATATGGAAAATTTATATGCTGAAACATTTGTGAAGATTAAATATGTTATCTTTAAAGAATTCACTACCTCCTAAAATTCTAGTAGCATAAGCTGCTCAAGACTCAATACAGCAATAAAAGTCTGCTACATGAAGATTAACATCTTTCTTCATTTTGATAAAGTTTTGCATGAGATGTTGCATAGATATTGTGAGTTCAAAAAAGTTGCTTTTCTATTTCTCAATTAGGGTTCTAATTCAATGGCTAACCATAATCCTCCCTTGAATCAACGTGTGTATAATACAGTGCAATTGATCTCCACCATTGATTACAATTAATCTAATGAAGAGTCAAGATTACTTGCTTGGGGGTCAAATAAGAGAGGGGAAGGGATATTTGTGCCATTTTTGGCCTACTAGCTCTAAATAAAGCCCAAAAATCATAAAAACCTAAATCTCTCACCATTTTGGCTCATTTACATTAACCCCCACACCCTCCCAAATCCCAAAACTTACATTTAAGAAATTTCTCCCTCTTGAAGAAAATAAAATCTCTATCATCAAAATAAAACATAGTCTATAGTGTGTGAAATGAAAGTTAACAATAAAAAGTCAAAATAAAATAAGTGGGATGACAATAGAGGTTGTCCTTGAGCTAGTGATGTTGTCAGAGTCGATGCGGGAATGCTTCACATCATTATTTTTAATGATTTTTATTTTTATTAACTTTTATGTTTTCCTCATTAGTTTGACAGAAACTTTGAAAATAAATCTGTTCCTAGGTTTATTTTTAAATAAAGTAAAAATAACTTTTGATGTGATGTTTTGCTTTGAGATTTGTAAAAGATTTGAAATAAAGTTACTTTTATTTTGAAATGTGTATAATTGGTGAAATACAATAGAAATAAATGATTTATGTAGCTGACCACGCCTAGTGGAATAAAAGGCTTGGTGGTTATTGTATTTGCGTTGCATGTGAAATAATATTAGTTATTTATTTTAAATTTTTGTATAGGATGTAAAATAATGTTAATTTTAATGTTGAAATTTGTATAAAATTTAAAATATTATTAATTTAGGCTCTGTTTGGTAACAAGCTCAAACTCATAACTAATTTTAGCCATGACCAAAATCTGAAATTTATTTTAAAAAACTTTAAAATTTATTTTATATCTCATCCTATACAAATTTTAACATTAAATAATCACTTTATTTCAATTTTCAATAATTTAGTTAACTTTATTTCACATTCAACACAATTTTTAATATAACTCACTTTATTTCATATCATATACGTTTTTTGAAAATAGTCAAAAAATTTAAGCAAACTATTTTTTTTATCCGCTTACTAAATAGAGCTTTAATGTTAAAATATGTGTATAATGTGACTAAGGTTAATTTTAATTTAGGTTAATTGAAACAAATAGCTATCTCTTTATTGTTGGTAGTTTTGGATGATTAATTACAAATTTTTTCTCTTAGCCCGGTGATGAAGGAGTTTGCTTAGGGTATCAGAGGTCTTAAGTTCAAACCACACTATTGTCACAATTCCAAGTGCGGTTAGAAAACATTATGGTGTCTTAGGGTAAAATAAAAGAAAAAATAAAAACTTTTCTACTGTCATTTATTCTTCTTGTAATTTTCTCTTTCTTACTCCGTTCTACATCAATTTTCTTGTTCACTATTCTTTTTTTGGGAGAAACACTTCTTCGCTATAATTTTACTTTTTACCTTATGGAACTTGATCCATTAATGGAATGAATTACAAGCAAGATGAACATTTCATTGCTGATATTATCGTTCAGCAATTATGTCTTTAACATACTTATTGGCCTTTCTCATGGAAGTTCAAATTATGATACAATTGCATTTTTAAGTTAAAATGTCATTGGTCTTCTCCCCTTCCCACTTTTCTGTTCTACAATGGTTTCTTCTTGACTGTAAATGTTACTACTTTTTACTTATTGAACTTGATACATTAATGGATCACGACACATGTTTGCTAATAGGACTCGCTGCTACTGTATCCCTTTTATATATCCTGTTGGTGAATATTTTTATTTTCAATGTTATTGTACTTCAATTATGTCTTTTAACACACTTATTTCCCCTTTCTATTGAAAGCTTGAAGTAAATAAGATGCAATTGTTGTTTTAAGTTACAATGTCCTTAGACATCAAACAATTTGTTTTATGGCAATCTTGTTATCTGATATGTTCCCTGAATTTGACGTTAGATGCTGAAATTATTGAGGGGCCATCAAGGATATCACTTTGTTGTCCAATAAGGTATTTTTTTCATTATGATATTGCATATTAGATTCTTTTGACTGCATATGTTTTAACATATCAGCTTCTGGAAGATATTATATTTCTATTTTTTCAGTATTACTGTTCTTTTGGGAATTTTTTTTAACCCCAAACATTGAATCTAGTTAGAAGTCCTATGTGGCAATGGTGTCACATAGATAAAATGTTTATTTTGCTTATGTGATAATGGTGCCATATAGGAGTTGTCTTCAATGTTTGGAATCATTTATAAGAGATGTGTACCATCTCTTTTTTCAGTACTATTGTGGACATGCAAGAATTTTTCAAATGGCACTACCACCTCATACTCACGTGTTACAACAGTGTATTGTTCTCCTATCCAGTGGCACTACCTGTAGACAAAACAATAATGGATGAGCATGGCAACTGAAAAGTTAATGGGTAAAAGTGTAGCGACTATGGAGAGTTAGGGCCAGCATCAAATCGAGTTTTAGTGTGTTGGGTTTGATTAGATTTGGTTAAAAAAATTTCATTTTCTAGCTGGTTTTCCAGTTAGTTTGAACTGGATATCAAACTTATTATCATTGAATCAAATGTACATTACGTATAGCTGTTTATTGGAGAATGGGCACCCATTGGGTCAAATAGATCAAACCTTACTAATGACCTGATATGGAACTCAATGGATTATGTGTAACCAACATGGGTCAAGTGTTACCCATGTAATCTGCTTTCACTTATTACAAAGCCTTTCATCTGCCTCTATTTCTGTTCTCTAAGAGAAATAAGTTTTATCCGAGTCAACCTTCAAAATGTTGAACTTGACCACTGCCAATCAGTATCATACTCAACCTGAGATGCTGGATGTGTTGGCCAAGCTTGAACACCAATTGGTCTGACCAAGTTTGTCTTTGTTTACTTTGCTGAAAACTGCTTTTACTTGAAATCACTGGAAAGTTTATGCTTCCTTTATGCACTAAATAGCTTCCATTTGGGTAGCATTAACTTTAACCTTCTTTTAGCAAAGCCTGAAGGCTATTGATGATGATTTGATGATGTTAGTTGATTTGTTCGTTTTTTTGAGCCTTTACTTGGAACTGTCCTATACCATTCCATTAAAAATATTTTTATTACATTGGATTATATTTTAATGTACAGTTTCAAGCGCATGAAAACTCCAGTTAAAGGCCATCTCTGCAAGCATCATCAGGTAAGAATCTATTGTAGAAGTATGAATTTACATATGCTAATATAATGGAAATCTATATGAGTATGTATTCCATTTCCAGTGTTTTGATTATGACAACTTTGTGGAAATGAACTCAAGGAAGCCAAATTGGCGTTGTCCTCATTGCAACCAGCCCACCTGCTTCAATGAAATACGTATTGACAAAAATATGGTCAAGGCAAGTTCTTGAGTTTCCTAGTGGGTATGTTTCGTTCATAACAACGAACTTTTTTTTGTAGATATTAAAAGAAGTTGGAGATGATGTTGCAGAAGTTGTTATTCATGCTGATGGATCCTGGAGTGCAGTAGCTGCACATGATAGATGTACAGATCAGTACAATGGAACTGATGTACAAGCTCAAGCTGAGTACAATGAATGCCAAACCAGCAGGTCTAATGATTCTATGGCAGGTCCTGTGGACCTAACTATGGAAGAAGAAGATGATTGCGACACAATGCTGACATCTAGACAAGAGGAATCCTGGGATGGCTTTGCAAGGGAAAATTGTAATGCCTTAGAAACTGGAGACAGGAAGCCCATTATTGATGTCAGTGGTCTTTCGACACCTCCATTTCTTGCCAGTCAACCGCATGCACCTGCAATTCCATCATGTCAACTGTTGAGCGGAATGCAGCCGACGAATATATATCATCCTGCAAACGGGTCAATAGCTTCTGCTGGTCCTCATGTGGGTACTTCACAAGCTGGTTCAAATATGGACAGTCCTGCACTTGATCATGTCAGTAACGTTACTGAGAGGATATCTGGAAGTTCTATTCCAACACATGCTAATAGAAACCCAGTTGCAGTGCAGGCTCTTCCAGTTCCTCAACATACACCTAGTACAACTCTACGATTACAAGCTAATTTGCTTGAAACTGCTTCATTAACCCCAAGTAATTTATCTCCTAGGCAGCTTCAAAGATCTCATGCATCAACTGCTATCCTAGACACTTCCGTTGGTGGAGTTAGCAACCTTGATGTACAACAGATCAGAAGGATTGCTGATACATCAACGATGCAGGTCTTACTTTCAAACTATGTTATAATTAATTAGCTTGTAATGCAGCTCCTTAAGATACTTTTGATACTAGATTCAATGATTATCCTATTTTTTCTCCTCAGATTTGGTTATTATTTAGTGTGTTCGAAATTCATAAACAATTCCTCTTTTCCACATAAATGGGGAGATTAAAGTGTAGACATGTTATTTTCTTTATGATGCCTTAAGTATTGCCAAGTGACTTGTCTCCCTGATTCATCTTAATTTCATATGGCTCTCTTACTGTTATGCATATTTTTAGTTTTATCACTTCAGTAAATATTCATGTAGTGTAGTTGATTTCTGAAATATTTTAAGGAGGATTTTATGTGAAGAACATTATTGTGTTACTGCTGTTTCGTTTGTATTTTAAGTGGTATTCTGGTACACATGGATTACACTAGAAACTACCCTTGGTTAAGCTAAAATACTAGCTTCATCTTCCTTTTCATGTTTGGTTAAGCATGCATTTCTTGTTGGCAGCCTCTCATCATGTAAAGGTTAGAAGTCTTTAGAACCTTTTTTCTATTTTGTTTGCTGCGATTGGTGGCAAGAGAAATAATTAACTTCATCTAAGATTCATGGTATTTTATACTCGTAGAAGCTCGTTTGATTTTGTTACAAAATGTATTTTTTCGAAAGGTGATTACAAAATGTATTATATGTGGCCACCAGCTTCTAAATTTTGACTGATCCTTTGCCTTCATAATTTCTCGTTGCCAAGTGATTTAACTCGTATAGGCTTCCTTTGTGATGATTATGTTACCTTTTTTTGATTGTCATGATGATTATATTACTTACTCTCAAATGTTGAATACCTTTTGCGCTTTAACCAAATTCTCCACTTTTTATTATTACTGCAGGATAACTCCCAGGCCCAGCTGTGCCACCACCATGTTGTCAATGCCGCCAATCTACAGCAAACCGTTGGTCTGCCATCACCAAACTTAACAAGTGGCAGATCACCAGCATTGAGCCAACGTAGGGCACGAAGTGATCTAGATGCCTTGCGAGCCTCCCTCCAACCTTCATTGTACATTCCGAATTCTCACAGAACCCCTCCAGGTTTCCGGCCACGATATCCCATGGCAGAACCTACAAATCTTCATTTTTCCCGGCCTTCTGTTTCATCGGCTCTTCATCCAGCATCACCTAATACCGTTAGCTCTGGAACCAGTAACCTCAGTAATCCGCGCAATCATGCTCAGGCATTGAGACCAATATTACCAGTTTCTACCGTAAACCTGCATCTGTCCAGGGAGGGACTCCGCGTTGTTGGCGCTGACCGTTGGAGGAATTTGACAGGTGGAAGTTCTTCATCACCTTCGAGGTCTGATGTCCTTCCTGAGCTTCCATCCGAGCAAAACTGGAGGCCAACTGGGAGAATGCGAGGCAGCTTAACTGGCAGCGAGAAAACGGCTATCCTCAGCCATTTTTTAGCCCCTTTCACAACGCAATCTGCAGCTACTGAGCCTTCACTTCCCTCGCATCCTCCATCTACCTTTGATACAGCTTTAGTTGCCAGTAATAATCTCATGGCTTATGGATCTCTGAACCAGCAAGCTAATTTGAGGCAGAATAATTTAGGTGATCAACTTGGAAGCACTAGGATTAGAGATGTTCCGTAGATTTCTTTTGAGTCTCCATGTCTCTCTGCTCTATGCAAATTGCAATTTGCGCACTAAAAACAGTGTCAATTGCCACTTTGCACTCAAATTTTAAACATTCACTTTGCCCTGACAAAATTCATAAATTTGGCATTTTAAACCGTCTCTTTGGTTGCGAAATGCCAAATTTTAAAGTTTTAGGGTGCAAAATGTATATTTTTATTTTTCAGAGTGAATTTGCCAAAAATATAAATTTTTACTATGCATTTTACATTTTACTTTATATTTACTTCACCGTATATTTTCTGATGCAAATATGTAGATTGAAGATACAGTGAATATTGTGAGTTAGAGAGAGTTTTGTTCTTGTTAGGTTGAGAACAGTAACCAACTTGGCTGCTGTATCAGATGGATACTATTCTGCATCACTTATGCTGCTTTGAGTGGCCTTTTACTCTATGGTTGCTTGGGCTGTTTTTAGATTAAAATTTTGATTTGATTTGAAGTTAGGTTGCATTGAATTCAATGCTATTGTAATTATCTTTTGTCGAAAATTTAAGGTCATGTTTAGATGTTGTTTAAAAGAAAGCGCTGTTTAGATGTAATCTCCTTGGTGAGGAGAAGTGAGAGGAGTTGGAACAGGGAAGCAGGGATTTGATTTAAGGGATCATGAATTCACTGTGATATTCATGATGATGAAATTGAAGGTTGTGATTTTAAAGATAAATTATTTTTAAATCCTAAATTTTTATACTAATTAATATTAAATTATAATATAATGATTGAGCCAAATAGAGGAGTTATCATATAACATAAACATTTAAATAATATTAATATTTATTTGCAATGAATTAATGCGGGGATTAAAATTAGGATTAAAATGATATTAGTTTAAAAATAATAATAATAAATAAATTTTTTTAATTATTTTACACAATTTTTAATATAAAAAAAATGTTATTTTTTTTACATACTTAATAATTTTTAATAAAAATATTAATTTTATTTCACATTCTAAATTAAAATACTAGAATTTAGTGTTTACGACAGCAGGTAGTCCACCAGTCATCAGCTGCAGCATTCATGATTGAGACAACAAATGAGATTTTTCTATTTGTCGGGCAGCGAATGCTCTAAGCTTAGAGGGGAGAGGGGATAGTAGCATCTTCTTTTGTTTCTATCGTATTTACTTAACTATTCAATAATATGTTAACTACTCAATTGTTAATTAAGCTCTTATAATATTTTTAATTAATTTATTTATTTCAAGTATTTTGAGTTACTATGAAAAAAGTATTTTATGAGATTTATCAAACACAGGTAGCCAAACTTTGTTATTTTACATTATTTGTAAATTTTAATTTTAAATATTAACTTTATTTCTGTTGACGTGAGATGTAGGGGATCCCAAGAAACACCAAAAGAGAGAGAGAGTCCTGAGAGACAGCGACGCGCAGAGGAATAAGCCCGTCAATCAAAGCTTAAGAGGGAGAGAGAGAGTTTGGGGAATCCAGAACAGCACACAGAGAAATTTAAGGTGGTTCAAGGAGGAAATCCTTTACGTCCACCGGACGATTAGAGAGAGAGAAAGCTCCTCAGTTGGGGCTCTAATACAGTGAGAATGGGAGAAGAAGCAGGGGAGTTGCTTGTATTTTGGCCGCTCTTATTGATTCTTTATTTTCTTCTTCGGTCTTTAAGACTATTCAAGGGTATTTGTAGGCGATGGACTGTACAGCTTTGTCCTGATTTTCCGGAGAAAGAAGGTGAACAAGCTCTGAGCTCGCGCCACTTGTCGGCCGCTGGAGAGACCAAAAGCAGCAACAGGGGAGTTGCTTCTGGGGATCCGTGACAACTGGAGCATGAGGATCCTTGATTTGCGTGTCTTGGAGAAAATGTGTCTTGTACGGGAAACGATGTGGTCGGGCCACGCTGACAGTGACAGGTACAACAGCGTAATATCATCATCAATGTTAGTAGGGATGATCCTGGCTTGTCGTGGACGAGGCTTGATTGAACCCTCATCGCCGAGATTTGACCGAGGTTTGACTGAGGTCTGAAACCTGTGAGAACAGATAAATAAATTAAGTAAATAAATAAAAGCTAAATGCCAGCTTGGCGCTACATGTATGGCAGGGATGCAGCGCTGGAACCACGTGTTAATAATTTCATATTTTAAATAAATTTTATTTAAAAGAATTAACTTCATTTAATATCTTAAATATCAAACATAAATAGTAATATTAAAATAATATAATTTTATATCTTTTATATTAAAATAATTTTATTTTTCCAAATCCCAAAATTACTAAATTTTGTTTAAAAATCATTATACAGTAAAGTATTCAGTTTTGAAAGGTCAATGTAAAACAAAAAAAAAAACTCCGATCGAACTTCCCGACTGCAAATTTTTTATGCCCGAGAAGTCTCCGTCCTGCGCCTGCTCGGTGCGGACTTGGTCGTCCTTTTCTTTGTAGGCAAAAACCCTATACCTCAACTGCTGCCTCTCGCCTTGATCCGCTCAGCGAGGAGAAGTCAAATTAATGGCATAATGGGAGTGACTCTCCCTTCCTCCCCCCTTGAGCTTGATGCCTTGCCATGGCACTAACCTCATTACTCGCAATCCTTCGCAGAAGCGGGACTCGCGCTTTTCACCGCCTCGCCGGAGCGAACCGCATGCACCTCCAGCTGTCTATACTAGGGGACCCGGTTGGCCCTCTGTCCGGTTATCTCTTGTCGCTCTATCTGTTTTCCTGAAGATCGTCCCTCCCTCTTGTAGCTTACAACCCATTCAGACGACCTCATCAAATCTCTTTCTTTTTGCAGGTTTTAGCCTCGGAATTGCGCCATTTTTTCATCTTCGGTCATCTAGTTTTTGCTTCGCAGCAGTGTGCGATGGGGACAAGCGGCTTGTTTCTTCTGCTGGGCTTTCCAGTTATCGGGGGTTTACTACTAAGTCGAAAAGTGAAAAAGCTCGGAAGAAATCGAGGGTGGATTTCACGAAAATTGATGCCTCCCTACTCCCCACTGTGATTCTCGTCGGTCGGCCCAATGTTGGCAAGTCCGCGCTTTTCAACCGGTGGGTCCTTGGGTTACGGTGTATGGCTTCTGTGGTGATGCTTTGCTTTCTCATCTGGGTTTTCAATACATGATTTGTTGTTTTAGTAGACCTGAAATTGTGATTACTGGTTGATCATGATCAAACAACTGGCAAGTGTAATAATTTCTATTTTCCATTCAGTTCTATGTAAAGCAATGCTCTTGTTCATTGCAAGTGATTCAAGGTCATCTATAGTGACCATATCTAAATACGTTTTGTTCTTCCTGTTTCTCTTTTTTATTAACTTTGTAACTTGAATATTCTCACATTAAGTACAAGGGCCTCTTTAGGTCTATAATAGGCATGGCCAATTTCTGTTATATCCTCTTGAGGTTCTAGTTTTACATTATTTTTTTCTTCGTTTGGTAGGAGAGTTATTTTTTTGTTTAGGAGAAAATATATTAGTATATAAGGTAGATATGAAATAAATTATTTTGATATTAGGATATGTGTAAGATGTGAAATAAAGTCAATTTTAATGTTGGAATTTATATTGAATATGAAAAAACATTGTTGGAATTTTTGATGAATATAAAATAATATTAAAAATCACATTTAACTATTTTTAACCTCGAGCAAACAAGTTCTTTGATATAGTCATTTCTAATTCCTATTCTGGTGTGTGACCATTAATCCAAGTATTATCATGCAGTTATAATATTGGTTGTCATTTGATTGAAAACATAATCCATAATAGAGCATGACTGGCCAGATAGTATTGTGAAACTTTCACTCCGTGCATATGCATTTTAACCACTCTGTATTGATTTTGTAGTTAACTTGTGTACATATTTACATACATATACATACTCACATACAAACGCACACATTAATATATATGTAACGTAAACTGAAAAGAAAATCTTGTGCACCCTATTGGTCATGATAAAAAAAAAAGTTCTTTAGGTGTGATTATTTGGGTTATCTTTGTTCAAGCATTCAGAAATTTTTTATCTATATAAGGACATCACATAGATATCCTTTGAGAACGTTAAATCTGACCTTTCAAGAAAAAGTTTAAGCTCAAACGGTGAAGTATCAAAAGAGTAATATGTTATGATGGAATACCATTGAGACTTAAAAGGGACATTTCATAGGACATCCTTGAAATTATTTTGACAGTAAAATACCTCTTTTTTTTTTCTCAAGTCAGCTTAAGTCGTGTACCTAGTGAAGCCTAACTGGTTAAGAGATTATTGTCTTTGTAGATTGATTCGCAGGAGAGAGGCTCTTGTGTACAATACTCCTGATAATCATGTTACTCGGGACATCCGAGAAGGCATTGCTAAGTTGGGTGATTTGAGGTTTAAGGTCTTGGACTCTGCAGGGCTGGAAACAGAAGCCATCTCAGGTAGTATTCTCAGTAGAACAACGCAGATGACAGGAAATATTCTGGCAAGGACCCAGTTTGCTATTTTCTTGATTGATGTGAGGTTGTTTTATTGCATCGTTTATCAAATAATTACAATATGGTTTTGTTATTTTCTGCCAAATTCATTCATTTTTGTGTGCAGAGATGGCTTGCAGCCTCTTGATCGTGAAGTTGGGAAGTGGATGCGGAAGCATGCACCAGAAATTCGTACTATTTTGGCAATGAATAAGTCAGAATCACTTGATGAACGTGGGCTTCTTGCAGTAGCTTCTGGGGAAGCTTATAGCTTGGGATTTGGTGATCCGATTGCAATCTCTGCAGAGACTGGTCAGGGGATGGCAGAACTTCATGAGACCCTTCTACCATTGCTTGAAGATTATGTACTTCAGCTTCCTAATGGTTTGCCAGGTTGCAATTTTATATTCGGCCTTCTTTAAGTATATATTTTAGATTGTGTTTTAGCGTTTTGTGCTAATTCTTCCACTAGTTTAGTTTATCTCTATATTTTCTGGCTGGATTACTTTAATTAAATGAAAGCTTATCTGCTAGCTACATTAAAGAAGCTCTAAAACTATTCAACAATTACAGTTAGGTCATTCTTTTCATGTGAATTATTGCACCCAAAGAACAATTGACTTACATGTATGATTAGCTGCTACATAGTCATTACTAAAGCATGGTATCTGACTTCCGTTAATGTCACTACCTCAGTTAAAATTTAACAGATGAGTAACACAAGGAGCAATATTGTGATGTGGCTTTCTAATTTTTCCGATTGTTGATATAATTATTCTCATTGGAATTATATTCATTGTTCTCTAATGCTAGACAAGTTTGCGCTTGTTTAACATCTCACTGCAGCACAAGTTAACGGAAATTTATGGTGTATTTTGGAAGTTGATTGGTGTCAGTTCTCTGTGAACCACCGGTGGTTAACAAATAATTTCCTATTTTATTTCCCCTCTAATTTTAACTCGATATTTGAATATGATCTACATAATCAAGTTATGCATTCTACTATTCTGCACTGTACTACTTAAATATACACCACTTTACATATCTATACAATTTTACTTGTGTATAGATTTAATGAATGGAAGTGATGGTTCATCGGCAATTGATGAGAATGTAGAGAGCAAGTTACCATTGCAGTTGGCAATTGTTGGGCGTCCAAATGTTGGAAAGTCTACCTTGCTGAACACATTACTCCAAGAAGAAAGAGTCTTGGTAGGACCTGAGCCTGGGTTGACAAGAGATTCAGTTAGAACTAAATTTCAGTTCGAAGGCCGCACTGTATATTTGGTAAATGATAGGTTTTATGAGTGCTTATATTTTCCAGAATGGTTATATCACATTCTTTTCCTAGTTAGTACCATTTCCACATTTGTTGTGCTTTCCTCAAAAACTAATTTTTAGTTCATTTAAATGTCAGATGTTTGAAAATTATTAATAACCGTGGCAACAACCTGTCACTGGGGATTAAAAATGTAATTTTTCCATCAATTTACATAGGCTAGTTGTAAATTTTATGATATTGTATTCATTTGTTGCCTCTACTCCTATGTTCATGATACCATTTTCTGCATATGCTTTGTTTAGACAGGTCTATAACTGGTATTTTCTTTATTGTGAATTAATCAAATTTTGGTCCTCTTGAAGCATTCAAATAACATAAGTGCTTTTATTTTTGCCTTATATTCCCAATAAATTGAAGCAACTGAATATGATCTCCAATTTTATGCAGGAATTCATATATTAGTAACTGAAACGGTACTTGGTGATTTTTTTCTTGATTTCTTCATATATTGACATTTTCAGTTATCCGCACAGTCATGGCTTTGGAATATGAAACACCTATTGAGCAGTTGCAACTTGATTTTGACGGAATTTTTATGTTGCTTATATCAGAACATTCTATGGCTACTTTGTCTGAATGCCAATCTGTTGCTGTGTGCTTAAGTTTTACTTTGATTACAGAAAAATTGTCTTGTCTGCTACATGAAAAGCTTTGTAGATGTTGTACCAAAATATCTTCTTAACATGGAAACATGATAAGGGTGTTAATTGTTTTATATTTCGTTTTGCCACTATTGAATGGTAAATTCTGTACCATTCAGGTGGACACGGCGGGTTGGTTGCATAGATCAGGACAGGAAAAAGGGCCATCTTCCTTGAGTGTGCTGCAGTCAAGAAAAAACCTCATGAGGGCTCATGTTGTAGCATTGGTGCTTGACGGGAAGGAGGTACTGCTACCTTCAAGCTTTTTATTGCAAACTTACATGTAAAGATTTAAATGTTGCCATTAACTGGGTTTATAGGCATGTGTACCATCATTTTAGATCCCCATCATTTCAATCATCATACATAAAATATGAATATTTTACTGAGCACTAAAATTTAAATTTTTTACATATATATAACACTATCAATCTTAAACATCATAAAAGAAGACCTCAGTTCACTTTAATTATGCATGCGAAGAATACTTCATCTTCATTTATTTTTTCCAGTAAATTATGAAACATTTTCACAATTTCATATTCAAAAAATGGCACTAGCAGGATGACTACTTATTAGCATGAGAAATGAGAAAGATTCAATCATAAGAAAATGAAATAATTAGCTTAAAATGGAAAATTCTTAATGTCTATTACAAAACATGTTATTTTTTGTTTTAAATTTTCTTTGCTTTATGTGTGTAGATAACAAAATGTTTGTGTTATACTTGTAATATGGAACTTTATATTATGTATGTAATTGTTGCTTTAGTTTTCATATGGAAAAGTATGAATAGGTGCCCTTTCCATCGTATGAGTAAAACATATATTTAAAATCCCGTGCAAATTATATATATGATTATTGCATACATCTTGATCCTTAATACTCTCTTTCAAATTGGTGCATAAATATCATAAAGTCTTAAATTATTCAAATATTTCGAATTCTAGTGCATGTGAAATAGTTAGCAAATCAATTAAGTGATCATTAGAATTAACAAAGGACATAATGATTTCTGTGGAGTTGACTTTCTTTAAAACAAAGTAGCAGTTAATCCCTGTATATTGTTTTCTGTCATGAAAGACAGGATTGGTGGTGATGTGCATAGCTGTTCGATTGTCACAATGCAACTTCACAGACTCGAATTTACTAAATCCTAACGACTTCATCAACACCTTGAGCTATATAAGTTTACATGTTGGAATTGTCATTGCCTTGTAATTTGCCTTAGCACTAGACTTTGTTACCATATTTTACTTCTTACTCTTTCAACATATTAGGTTCTCCATAGATACAATAGCCTGATGTGGATTTTTTATTTGTTGGAGAACCTGCCTTGTAAACATTTATAGCTTGACGTGAATCTCCAATCTTTTAGAGAGCCTGCGTAGTAAATTTCTGTATATCCTATTATTTGAAGATAGAATTTTATTTAATTTAATTTATACAACCTTCATCCTCCTACTTTCTCTTAATATTTCTACTGGACAATATCAAATAAGCACTCCTCATTTAATTTTTATTGTGCAAGGTCATTGCTTATTGTTTTTTGCCATGTCATTTTTGATTTTTTTTCTGCTATCTTTACATGAGCTATATCTAATAATCCAGCTTTTCTTACTAGCACTTAAGTCGGCCTATATATATAGATCCAAATCATTTAAGCTGATTTTCTCTAAGCTTATTCTTAATTAAAGTTACTCCATTTTTTTTATAAATATACTCATTTTTAATCTTGTTTTTTTGTGTATACTCACTTATCCACTTTAGCATTATTATCTATATTATATTTATTTTATTCATATATTTTTAGTTTGTAGGTGAGCACTTGATGTCATATAACATTACTGGTCTTACTATTATCATATAAAATTTACTTTTAAGTGTGAGTAAAATTCTTTTATCACAAAGAACATCATATCCATTCCTCAATTTAATTCATTTTGCTTAGATTCTGCTAATAACATCATCTATTTCATTATTATTTTGTATGATTAATTTGAGGTATCTAAATCTTACTTTTCCTGATAACGTAATCATCAATTGCTACCTCTCTAGTATAAGTACTTTTAATTTAACTAAATTTGTATTCCTTGCACTATGCAGTATTCCTTCAAACCTCGAGTTTCACTTTAGCCCTATGTCTAGCCTTATCAGAAAGAAAAATATTATTTCCAAAAAACACATTAAATGTGTCGAGTTAGGACTTCCATAACTTATGTAAAGAGATGTGGGATTAAATATGAGTCCTTATATAATCTAGCCTTAATAGAAACATTCTTAATCAAATTCTATTATGTTTGAATGCAAGTAACAACTTTTTTACACATATATTTAATAACTTGAATGTAAGTAGTGCAAACTATTTTTTTTTAAAACTCTTTAAAGTACTTTCTGATCTTTATTTTTGATGTATTTTACTTAAGTCAAATTTTTAGTTTTTCTATCTCTTATCTTAGTAAGTCTATATATGTGTTTATCTCCATACCAATTGAGAATAAATTTACTCTTTTGAAAATGGTGAAAAGTGTTTAAGGCAGCAAAGCCACTATGGGAGAAGAAAGAAAAGAAGCTCCCAACTCTACAATTTTTCAAGACCTTAAAGCTATCAAAAGAAAGAGGATTACATCGTAGCCACGTAGGGATCACTGACATTAATCCCAAAGGACGGGTAAACACTAGTGACCTCTCCCGTAAAATAAATATTAGGGTAGGTTGACTATACGGTCCCCTCCTCCAAAACACGTTCTAGGCATGACCTAGAAAGAAATCAAACTGATGATCATCGGCATGGAGATGTTTGCTGCTTTTAATGCAGACCACTATCACTCGAAATGTCTATCGGTGTGTACATTTTAGTAATAAAAGGAAAATTACTTTTGTACCCCTCAACTGCAATGTGCACCATGAGATCTTACATTTGGTTCCACTAAATCTAAAGTCCCAAAATGGAATAAAACTCAAATTGGTCGTGTGAGCACGACAAGGCAGCATCTCCTTTTAAAAAGTTTGGAGAGAGATCCTTTGGTGGAAGGTCGCCACCAAAATAATAATAGTAAAGCAAGAAACCCCCAGCAAGGAAATATGCTTAAGCATAGCTTCCTTCCCATCACTTCAAGGGACATCCACTTTCTTTCAAAACAAAAGCAAAGAGAAATCTCCTATTCAAGAAACCATCAGCACAAATGAACTCTTCCAAAGAGACATGAATGTTGAAATCGACAAAAATATCAATGACGAAAGCATGGTGGATTTCAAAGAAATAATCCGCACTTCCTAAAAGATTAACCACAACTAATATAAAGACAGTCATGAATGCATAAAATGTACACAAGCCGATGAGTTCAAGAAATCTGAAGCTTAAGCACGAGGAACTTACATCGTTGACAAAGGAAAGAAGGGAGCACTTTCAAATCCTATTCTACCAGAGCCAACCCACCACCTTTCAGTAGTGGAGGAGAAAGAAAAAGACTCAATCTCAAGTAAAAGAAGAACAAAACTTACTCTTTCTGGTGCGACTACATTAAGAAAGTGTTGAACTATGCAATGAAAGCTAAACTTGAGCTACTTGAACCAAGGAGGACAGAGGTAAGGCTGTTAATTTTTCTGGAAGATCAAAGATCGTTCGAAAATTAAATCGAAATTTGAATCGAATCGAGCTCGATTCGATCTAAATGAGCCGACTAACGAGCCATTTTTTTTGCTCAAAAATTTTATCAATTTAATCTTGAGCCGGCATAGAATCGGATCGAGATGGCTCGAAATCAGATCGATTAAAAAAATAAAAAATATTATATATATATATATATTTATATATGTAACTAGATTTAGTATGTAGTTTTTTTCAGTAGTCTACTGGAAGGTTTCATTAGACTTTCATTAGAATTTTCTCTAAAATCATTTAAATCATATTTATTGTAAATTTTTTTTTATTTTTATCTTTAAATAATAGATCAAAACGAATGGTCATAGTTTAAGCTGATTGAATGAACAAGTATATTTATACATAATATTTGGATAAAAGATTGAAAATTAATAGAAAGTCGAATCGATTTTGGCTCGGATCAAGCTTGAATCGATAACGAATGAGCTAGACCTAGCTCGAATCGAGATCGGATCAAACTTTCCACATTCATTCTCCAGATTGAATCGAAAATTTTTAATTCAATCTTGAGCCGAGGTCGGATCGGCTCGAGATCGAATCGTTAATAACCCTAGACAGAGGAGGTCAATAAAATTGTCAACCCCAGCTACTATCCTTATCATTGATGCATCAGTCATCTCACTGAGGACTACTTTATTTTCAAGGATTGTCCCAAGAAGTGATACCAAAATGACAGGTATATATTTTCAGGTAATAGCAACAAAGATGAATTGGAATGTCCCGATAAAATTTAAATTAGATTTTTGATTAGTTTATTTATAATGATGAAATTAATTTTTATTCATGAGAAATTAATTATTTAAAATTAAATATATGAAATATTAAATATTTGTTATGCGATTTAAAATTCAAAATGGCTGAAATTAATATTTAATTTAATTAAATCTGATTATTTAAAATTTAAATCCAATGAATTTAATTACCCATTAAATTTTCATTACTACTTCCGTAAATTAAGGCTAGGAAAAATTACAGAAATGTCCTCACTTTGTGATTTAGAAAAGAAATAGAGTTTCTCATCCTAAACACCGATTCAACTCCCCCACTCCTACAACCGCCGCTGGCCTAGAGAGAGGAGAGAGAAAGAGACGCGTGGGAGAGAGAAAGAAACCGGAACTCCCGCAAAATCGACGATTCTTCTTCTTCTTCTCGATCTACACGTTTTCTTACGCCTTAGATCGGATCTAGCAATTTGGAGTGATCCTTTCTCTTCGAATCTCAAGAAAACCTAAGACCATGGTGAATTCGAGGTAGGTTCTACCCTAACATGGCTTAAATAAATTTAAAATCTATTGTAAAAATTGAATAGGTTGAATGAAATTAATATTTCTTGCAAATGATCATGAATTTCTCTGGGAATTTATTTTTACCTTTCGGAATTATGCTTTAGCCCATTTTATATTCAAATGTTTATGAAATTTTATAGTTTAGCCAATTGTATATGTGAATCATCCTGCTGCAATGCCTTCATGTTTCCTGTAGCTAATTTTTAAATGTTATTTAAATTATATAATTCATTTTGCTGTCAATGCTTTCATGCCGTGCTTTATGTTCCCTGTAGCATATAATGCTTTTGTCTTAATTTATTCTCATAGTAAAAATAAATATGATTAATTAAAAATAGTTTCCGCAAATCCTCCATTTTCATTGCCATTGATGCCAAAATCATGCGGGCTTCAGTTATTCTATAGTATGTAGAATCTATAATTTGATTGTTTAATAAATATTTCACATTTCAGGTAAAGTTCTTCACGTGAACTGATCGAGTAGATAGTAAAAATTTCAATTAATTTCAAATGAAGACTAACAGTTGCCATTTACATATATATTTCAAACCTTGAACGGGATTTGAGATTTGGTTGTAATTTGACACCCACTAGAAGGGCAAGTGTACGGGCTTGCGTGGGTAAATAAGTGCACAAATTGGTCATCATACTTGACGAGACTAATTAATATTTGAGCAAGTGTATGGACTTGCCAATTTAATAAATTAAAATATAAGAATTTTAATGCGACAATGGATTAAATTTAAATATGATTTCTGTGGCCTTAGCATATGATATGATATTTGGCGCGACGGCGTCCATTGGCAGTTTCCGACTGTCATGGGGGGTGACGATCCCCAAAGCAGATACGTGTCCACTAGAGGTCCTCACATGATATTTGGCGCGACGACGTCCATTGGATATGCCTACGGAGGGCTATTCATGGGGGGTGACGAACCTCAAAGATGTAAAAGGCAGCTGAGGCGTAGTACGAGAAATCACGGGCCCAAAAGATAAAAGTGAAAGTAATAAAAAAGAAATTTGCTCGTTACTTATATTTTTTTTTATCGTTTCTGTTTATATGCTGATGTTGTATTTGCTATGCAAACTATGTTATGTTGTTTAAAATTTACTGTTCATACTGTGTTATGCCATCTCTTTATCCTACATGCATGCTTAATTAAAATCTATGTTATACATATTTAATTGTTTGTTATTCTTATTATTTCATGTCAACATGTTATTATTATTATTATTATTATTATTATTATTGTTGTTTAATGTTTTTATTTAAAGGCTTTGTTAGTGTACACCTACGAGTCTGTTCTAACGGACTCTGTCACTAACGTGGCAGGTACTGGAGCACTTAATCACGGGAATGGGGAGAATGTCAGTCAAGAAGAAAATTAGTTTATTTCTTTAGAGAGTGGCTATTTGCTTATGTGTTTGTTTGAGACTTTAGTAGTTCTGCTTCATTTACTTTAGTTAGATGTTTAATTTGTTCTAAGATATAATAATGTGAACTCTTGTAGTAGCTTTTGATCTATTTAGTTTTTCTTCCGCTATTGATTTTTCTTTTCCTTCTCCCCTAACTTAGATAATTTTTAGTGTGACGGCTAAGGTCGTCACATGAATAGTGAATCCCTGATGTTTCGAAGAAAACTGAAAATATGAAAAAGCAACTAAAAGGAAACCCAACTATTTACTAAAAAAACACTATTGAACCCATGCTGAAGAGATGGGATTAGGTTGTTTTTTCGATTCTAATGGGATGACCCAAACCTATGACGACGAGATCAAAATAATATAATCTCAAAACCTCACAAACAACTAGGACGGTCAGAGATTCAACGCACGAGAACAAGTTGACTTGCAAAGAAGAAATCTCAACTTCTACAAGGCCATCCATTTGTCTTGTAAACTTCATGAAAGATGTTTCCATCGAAGCCTGTCAACGAAGAAAAAATGACAAAGGCTTCCTAAAAGAAACTCACTCTTGCTACATTGCAACAAGAAAGAACAAATCAAAGACTTCTAGGTTCCTATTCACCACCCATGCATATGAAGCAGGTGATGTGTGCGAACAATTGTTCTCAAAACTATCACTCGAGAGCAATTCTAAAAAAAAATCTTTCATGCATGATAAGAAGATGTGACATAGCAGCGATACCAAGTCCACTCTATGTTTAAGGGAGCACAGATATATATCCTCTGAGAATGATGAGACCTTGTCCTCATTGTCTAGACCCGATAAACGGATAAACTCAATACAATGACCATATTCGCATCATCACCACGACAAAAAAAGTTTCACATCATCGATGTGACAACATTGTTTTTGCTTCCTATTGGGAAGGTCATGGATCCATGAATGTGGGATTGTCCTTCAATGTTGCATCAATGGATGAAATACACCAGAGAATGAGAAGTGTACACTATGACTGTGCAGCTGAAGCCATTCACTATAAATGAAAAAAAACCTTTATGATGATGCCAAACACTATTGTAGAAGAAAATGAAGGGCTTGCCAAGGAAAATTAGGCAATTAAAAGCTTGAACTCTAATATGTCATCTGCCAAAGTCAAAGGACAAACGATAAAAACCAACTATGCTTGTCAAAAGCACTCCTGAATGCCAGCTGGGAATTGATACTGAAAAAACTAATGAAGAAAATGCTTCTTCGGCAAAAAAGATGTCACAAGTCTGAAGCATTAGACCAAAATCTCAAAATACTATTGAGTCAACTACTTCTATTGCTCGACTACAAGCAAAGCAACTACCCAAATAGTATATGAAACTCTTCCTTCACATTATGAGTCTATGGCCAGTAAGTCAAGGAGTTAAAGACCATGCACGTACCAACTCGCTCTAGAAGATCAGAACGAGTGGTATGCTTGTACAAATCCGGCTCCAATTATATCTCGGAATAACCAAAGGTCACTTTCATGTATTCAGATGTAGATGATGATTGGCCAATACTTGCCATTATAGGATTCCCAACCAACCTACACAAAATGCTTCAGAAAGTAGCTTTTCCCGGTCTTGATCAACAAAGTGAATTCATTTATTCAAAAAACTCTAGTGTCAACAAAGAAGTCCTCACAACATCAAAGGATTAGACTACAATTATCTCTGAGATACAAATAGTTTGAGTTTCGCTTCTATTTCATCAACAACGTTGAAGAAAATGTTGAAGAAAAAGACTGTTATATCTTATCTGTGCTTGAAGAAAAAGAATTAGGCTACAGTTGTCTCCAAGATACAAATAGTTTCGAGTTTCACTGCTATGCCATCAACAACGTCGAAGTAAAAGACTATGATATCTTATTTGTGCCTAAAGAACTTAAAGATGGTGGATCATTCATTGTTGACAAACTCAAAGAAATCAACTTGAAATCAAAAGAACACCTTAGGCAACAATCATAAGTGACTTGATGACTTAAAAACAGGCCCAGCAAATGATAAGTCTACTCAAAGAATGCAATGTTTTATTTTTCCTGGAGCTATATTAAAATGTGGAGTATTATCTCCTAAAGTGACGATGCATCGGTTGTCTATAAACTTGACGTAAAGCCGGTGAGACAATCTTCATGAAACATAAGACTTGAGGTTGAAGTCACGGACACTGTAGAAACCAATAGCTGATCAAAGTCAGTTTCACCGCAAGAAAAATATGTAGACTGGATCGTGAACATAGTACTAGTCAAGAAAAGAACGACAAACCAATGCCTGCATTGATTTTTATAACCTTAATAAAGCCTATCCAAAGGATGACTTTCTCTTACTCATAATAGAGCCGATAATTTGCAACACATCAACTCACGATATGTTCTTATTTATGGACAATTTCTTGAGATACAACTAAATGAATATTGCATCTGATGATGAAAACCATACAGCCTTCCAAACACCATTAGGCATATACTACTATATAGTCATGCTGTTTAGATTAAAGAACGGTGGGGTAACATACCAGCAAGCTATGACTAAAATTTTTGATGATCTAATTGACACGCATAAGTTGAATGTTATGTGGATAATGTAGTTGTCAAAGCAATTCCAACCAATCACATCAAAGTTCTAAGAATCATCTTTAATAGGCTGTGCCAATGTGACCTAGAGATGAACCTTCTAAAATGCGCTTTTGGGTTTTCATCCAGCAAATTTCTCAGCTTCATTGTTTGACATAGGAGTATTGAGATAGACCCCTCCAAAATCAAAGCAATCATCAAGATGTCTCCTCCCAAAAGTCTTAACACAGCTCAATGGACTACATCTTTTTTGAAGCTTTTCAAACTTTACTTTTACTCATACATTGGATGTATGAGCACTTTTTATTTTCTTTTTGGATATTAAGTTCAAAAAAATTAATCGTATTGTTACAACTTTCATTGAAAAATTTTTGAAAGTAACTTATTCATTTATATTAAATATCTTCTTCCTTAAAAATTATTTCTTGATTTTCATCTTTAATGTATTTTACTTGAGTCAAGCCTTTAATTTTCCTTTCTCTTGCCTTAGTAATCTTGTATATATGTCTTTCTTATTCTCTAATGTTCAATTTCTTATATAGATTTTCAAAGGCTATATTCTTTATATTACAAACTGCTTTTTTAGATTTTTGTTAAGCCATATTTTATCTCTCTTAATTCTATTTGTATGTAATATGATGCTTTTCTCTTTTCTAGAATAAATTATTAGCAGTCATGAAATCATAAATTAAGGAAAACTCTAAAATAGTTTTTTTCTTCTTGTTAGTCTCTCCAAAATTATACCCACCGTGGATGTTAAATTCCTCGGCAATACTGGAACATGTTCGTTTGGTTTCTTTTGATAAATATTTTCTCCTGAGGTATTTTTGTATTAAATTTTTCAAATCATTTTAAAATTTTTACTCTATACTCGCTTCCAAGCCTACTTGAGGGGAATATACAATTACAATGTTAATAATTATTTTATGATTACAATTTTTAAAGATATAATTTTATATGTGTTTTTCTTGATTTTCACCTTTCAAACTTTTGTCTAAAATTATATCTACTCCAATTCTAGTTTTATTCTTCCCAGTACACCTAAGCTTGAAAGCTAAGCTATCAATTTTTTTTTGACTTTTTTCCTCACTATTTTACTTTCTGAAGGTATAAAATATTAATCTTTTCATGAAGAGAGTTACATTTAGGACATTAATTATAAAAAATTTACTTATTTCATTATCTAAAATATTACGTATATCACACCGAAATCTTATGAAATTATTGTATGGCATTTTTGAAAAACATAATGAATTAAATTATTGATATATTTTCATGAATCTTATTCTATTGTGTATAGTTTATAAGCCCATAAAAGAAACTTTTATCTCATTAAATTGAGTTTAAAATGAATTTCGTGTATAGCTAATTTACAAAACAAATAGTATTTGAAATATAGTGTTAAAGTTTAAGATTTATAACTTGGTTTAGATTTTATGTTAAAGTAATTTAGGACATGGGATTTTATATTTTAGATTATGAGTCATAGTTTTATGACTCAAGATTTGGAGTATAACAACAACAACAACCACCACCAAGCCTTAATCCCACTAGGTGATGGTGTAGGGGAGCATTGGTGTGGGCGATTGCTGCTGTCCCGAATGATACCCATGTTGTTTAAAGTTGGCATCCAGACAAAATGACTCCCTAGATTAGGTTATGAAGTTGGCAGCCAGAGGAATAAGAGTGGTATAAAAAATTTCATTATTAATCTTAACTAGGAAACTCCTTGGAAATTAATACTGGCATGCGGCTAGTCCTGGTCCAGAGCATGGAAAATAAGGGAATTTATACTATCAATATATATTGATGGTGCGGCTAATGCTATATAGCTAGTTGTCAATAATGGGCTTATAAATTTTATACTTTTTGTTATGAAAATTATAGTATTGTTAATTTATCTGGCAGCAGTGGTAATTTTTGCATCATATGCATTTGTAGATTGCAAAATGTAAGAGCAGTATGAATCATGATGAGGTAATCATAGCCCGTCGAGCCATTGAAGAGGGCCGTGCTCTGGTTGTGATAGTGAACAAGATGGATCTTCTCAGAGGCCAACAAAATTGTATTATGTATGAGAAGGTATTGAAAGCTGTACCTGAAGAAATTCAGACTATTATTCCACAGGTATGTCAATTCCTCTTTAGCATGCCATCCATTTATTGCCTTCCCTGCTTTGCTACAGCATGTTCAACTTATAAAGAGGTTTAACTTCTAGTTCATTCCTAACACATCTAACTTTTGGTACATTACAATGAAGGAAAAAAAAAAACTTTTGGTACATGAGGAGACCAAAATGCTAATTTAGCCAAGAAGTGCATTTGAGTTTAGGGCCTTTAGGCTTGTTGAGGATAGTGAATTTATTAAGAAATTTAGTATTTGGCAATATCAGCCAATGCCCAAATTTCAAATGTGCACCATTTAAGATATAATGTGACTGCCATTATGACAAGGTCTATATTTTCTCCATAAAAAATTTTACATGACGATCTGGCATCACTTCATGTTCCTGTAATTGTCTCATTCTCATTATAATTTTCTATTGTTATGTCATTTCTTTTATACAGATTCCAGGAATTCCGGTTGTATTTATTTCAGCAATGGAGGGAAAGGGAAGGCTGGCGGTTATGCGCCAGGTAGTGGAGGCATATGAGAAGTGGTGCTTAAGATTGCCCACTGCGCGACTTAACCATTGGTTGAGGAAGGTAAGTTATCTAGTGTTCTAACATCAAAAGAAGTTATCTAGTGTTCATCTTGTAAGTGACATCAGTGGATAGAATTTTTTGTATGTTGAGATGTTTTTCTTTTCTCCAATATGTTGCATATTGTTACAATTACAGTCATCATTGCAAACATGTTTGACAAAATTATTTGTATTTGGAAAAAGCTTATAATAAAGTCTCAAGAGAAGTACTTTGGAGAGTTTTAGAAAAGAAAGAGATTTGCACTGCTTATATTCAAGTTATTAAAGACATGTATGAAGGAGTTGTTACCTGTGTTCGGACACAAGGAGGTTTGACTAAGGATTTTCCTATTACAGTTGGATTACACCAAGGCTCAGCTTTAAGTCCGTATCTTTTTGCTTTGATTATGGAAGTCATGACTAGACATATCTAAGATGAAGTGCCTTGGTGTATGCTCTTCACAGATGATATTATCCTTATTGAAAAAATTAAAGGAGCTAAAGCGAAACTAGAGCTTTGGAGGAATGCTCTAGAATCTAAAAGTTTGCATCTCAGTAGATCAAAAACTGAATATATGGAGTGCACATTTGGTCAAGAAAGAAATACTTATATTGGAGATGTGACAATTGGTGATCAAATTGTCAAGAAGAGTGAGCGCTTTAGATACCTTGGATCAATTATACAAAATGATGGCGAAATAGATAATGACATTATTAGCAGGATTCAAGCAGGATGGGTAAAATGGAGAAATGCTTCTGGTGTGTTGTGCGATAGAAAAATCTCATCCAGAATCAAGGGTAAATTATATAAAACTGTAGTAAGACCAGCGATGATATATGGTGCTGAATGCTGGCCTGCAAAGAGAAAACATGCAAATAAAATAAATGTTGCAGAAATGAGGATGTTAAGGTGGATGTGTGGATATACACGAAAGGATAGAATGAGAAATGAGTACATCCGAAAAAAAGTTGGTGTTGCACCAATTGAGGATAAACTTAGAGAAAGTCGGCTTAGATGGTTTGGACATCTAAATCGTAGGCCGATTGAAGCTCCAGTTAGAAAAATTGAGTTATTGGATTTTGTTCATGTACAAAGAGGAAGAGGGAGACCAAAGAAGACATGGCAAGAAACTATAAGGAGTGATCTTAGTTACTTAAACTTAGATAAGAATTTGGTAACTGATAGAGCGCAATGGAAACAAAGGATTCATGTAGCCGACCCCACCTAGTGGGATTAAGGCTTGGTTGTTGTTGTTGTTGTTGTGGAGATGTTTTCTTTTCTCCAATATGTTACCCAAATTATGCTGCAATTATGGTTATCTTTGTGAACATGTTTGACAAAAGGCTCCTGTTTCCTTGATTGCTATTGTTCTTGTGAAGTTTGTATACAGCCTCTTGTGTTTGTGAAAATTATATGCATATTTGATTTGATTTAAAATTTTTACTTGGGAACTGTTTAAACTTCGAGGTCACTTGCCTGTGTCCCTGACTGTATGGTGGTAAGGCTACATACTACTTATATAGTGCCATAGCATCATTGAACGTTTTTTTCTTTTCATGCTTATGTTTCTTTACTTTGTTTTCATCACAAAAAGTTAATTTACATTGGGCAAACTGCCATCGACTCCTTGAGATTAGGAGCATTTTAATTTATTTAAATTGTTTGGCTTGGATCCTTTCTGGCAAATTGTTGTTCCGTGCAATTTCCTTGATACTCTAGTTTCTTTCAGTTTGACCCTTTTTAAACAATTTTATTTCAAAATTTCCTGAACAGTGAGGGAGTATACTGGTACCTTAGTTTAAAATGAAGAAGGATCGTGTTACAGAGAGCAAAATCAGTGACCTGAATGAAAAATCCCATTGCTTCCTAACCTTGGACTTGTATATTTTGTTGACAATCCTTAGTGTTGATGTAGAAGTCTAGAAGGTTCCCAAGAGAGTGATGGCGGATCTGATAGACCTTGGACTACAACTGGACCTTGCAAAAGAGAGGGAAAATGAACCCGAGTTATGAGCAAGCACACAAATAAATAATAGATGAAGGAGAAGGTTGGAACACAATGATATATAGTGGTTCAGAGAGATCCCCCAAGATGAATAGGAAGCTTGCCGGAGGCAATTACAAGGATTACAATAGAGAGAGTTCGCCCTAGTGTGAAGGAGAAAGCCCTTATTTGTAGTTGCAAGAGCCTCTAAGGCTGTAACTGTCAACTAGACTGCCAGGCATAATTAGCGATCCGGAGGGCGGTGAGGACAGTGAAGTGACAGCATGAAGCCATGTAGATAATTGCTTCCAACAGGCTGTTGATGAATGGGATGGCCAATTGCCCGTTTTGATGTGAGGATCCGCTTGATTTTGAGGGCTGGGGCTACAAATGATAAATTAGTTGTCATTCTCACCAAACTTGTTAAAGGAGCTGGTGACATGACTAATTATGGAGGGGTGGTTGACGTGCTTCTGAGTACTGATTATGGTTAGTGAAGGAAGTCAGATGAATTTACTCAAGTCCTTGAGTAGTATACACCTTTTGTGGTTGCAAGGGCTATGAAACCTCCTTGATGTGGTTGTCTGTAGTGGAAGGATTGCGACCTCTGGGACGAGGTTGTGCATAGGGTAAGAGTAGCTGACCCATGGAATGAGTACATAGCTGTCCGCTTGACCAAGGGCAATTTAAACTACAAGATAACTGCTTCAACATTGGTTCAACCAGGTTGAACTGGGTTCAAGGTGATGCCGCTTGTATAAATGAGATTTCATAAGAAACCTGTGTTAAGGCTTATAATGTTTGACATTGCTTACTTTTGGACTTCCAAACCTAACCTTAGACTATGCATACTCAGTTTGAGAGAATTTATCATCAGATTGGATTCTATGCTGCATTTTCTTTTGTGCTTAATCTATTTGAAAGTATATTCTTCTTCGGACTATACTACCTTGTTGCCTCTCTATAGGCTTCAATCTAGAATTAATTACTCCAGAAATGTTTATATTTTGTACTTAACACATTTAATTGAAGAATGCCAGGTGCTACGCCTATTTAGTATTTTAGTCATCAGTTTTTATTTTTGGCTGGATTCTTTCTCTTCTGATCATTCAATGATCAGGTTATGAGCAGGCACTCATGGAGAGATCAAGCAACTCAGCCAAAAATCAAATATTTCACTCAGGTTAAGGCTCGACCACCAACGTTTGTTGCTTTTGTGACTGGGAAGGCACAGCTTTCAGACACAGACTTGAGGTTTCTGATGAAGTCCTTGAAAGAGGATTTTAATCTCGGCGGAATCCCAATCCGCATCATTCAGCGTTGCATGACAAGGAAAAGTGTAGATATCAGTGGCAGCAGCAATAAGAAAATACCTGTTAAGATCCACATGAGGTTGAAGTCAGACAAGAGATTTACTGCATAGGAATCTGCTGCTCAACTATTTCACGATAATCACAAAAATGCGAAAGATTGCTGCATTTGATGGCGAGGTATGGAGTAATGGTTAGGTTGGCATTATTTCTGTGGTATGTAGGAGTGAATTTATGTCATTATTTTTCTACATAAACCTCCCAATGTATAGAAATCTTATGCCACTAGGTACATACTTCTTACCTTATATCTCATAGGTGATTGCTGACCTCTTATATTAAAATCTGATCTGACAACAATCAAAGTGGTTCGATTGAAATCCAAATGGGCAAAAGAGTCATGATGAATTATGCGAACTTTTAATCGAGTAAAATACTCTAATTATTATAAATTATGAAAATTTATCAAAATTTCCTAATTGGGTAAGATTGCAAGAAAATTGGGTTGATTTGATCCCAATTGATCCCAATTTTCTTCAAATTGTTTGCGAATTAGATATTATTGCACTCATATTGAGATCGCATTTGTTTCATGTTTCAACATGATGTAGTTTGCTTTTTTAAAAAAAAAAATTATGCTGTTTGAGTTTTGGTGTCATTATTTTCATTTTTTTAACTGGTCGGGATTTGAAATCAGATTATCTTGTTAGATCAAACTTTGGTTGTTTGTTTGTTACTTTTTTTTTCAGTTTTTTTTGGTTACGTCTAGCCGAACTATCTCAAATGTTAATTTTCCTTGTGTGCTTTGCATAGGGGCTTCCTTTTGTTACTTTGTACTTCTCTTCTCTTTCTCAATTGTACAACAATTCTTCATAGTTTTATTCTTTCATTTGTTTGTCAACGTAACATATTTGATTTCATAGAATAGGTTTATTTGTTTTCCTTGTTAGTTTATTCAACTTTTCTTGGGTTTCTTTGATAAATTTCCTTGAAAACACAGACACTGAAATAGACATAAATCGAACTATTATATTCCATATATCTACTGTCATTTTATTCTCCTTGCACTTTGCCACTCATTGTATACTTTTACATCAATTATTCTGGCCTCGTTTGATTCGAGTTTTTTTTAAACATAAAAAAAAATTATTTTATTTTTTAAGTTTAACAGGAGAATTTTATTTTACTATTAGAAAGTGTAAAATGTAAAATATTTTCAATTTTAATATTCGTATTTGTATTGGATGTGAAATAAAGTTGATTTTTACATCAATTTACTCTCGCCTCGGACTAAATGAGACTTAAAGGGTGTTTAGGTCAATCTTGCCTTACTGTTATATTATTTTATTTTGAAAAATTAATTATTTAATTTAATTATATTTAGCTTTATTTGTTTGGATTAAAAACCTCCTTAAATACTTCAAAAAACACTTTTTTTATATTATATATTTTATATTTATTTTGTCATATATATAATTAAATATTAAAATTTAATTTTATTTTATATAATTTTTTTATTTCTATTTATCTCATAATCTTCCGCTTTTAAAAATATTATAAAATTATTATTTGAAAAATAATATTCATTTAAATTATATGATATATTATTAATATAATATTAAATTAAATGCTATCGTAAATAAATTTTTAATGCCTCTCTTGAGCTTATTTCATTCACAATCGTGTTTTCTTAAATTTTTATTAAAGTGCTAAACACTATGTTGAACTTGCATTTTGACTATCTCGAGCAACTTACAGCTAAAGGTGGTAGGAAATGATAGTCAAGTAATATTTTAAGAAAAGAAAATTACTAATATAAAGAGTGGCTTTAGGTAGACTTGTAGGGCTAATAAGTAATGAGTAGTTAAGGGGACACATGAATTGATAATTTTATGTCGAAAAGAAAAAGATTCTTAATAAGTGAAGTAAATAATGTGGTCAAATAATAAAAAAGTACATAACTTGATCCTTGTATCTCACATTTTATAAATAAAATTATGCCGGTAATGATTGGAAATTCTATATTTAAACATGCATTAGTTGAAATAATTCTGAGATGCATGACCTCATGAACGTAGCCCTACAAACAAGTTATGTTGGATCTCGAATTGTTTGTTTCAGATCCAATCTATGAGTAATTTGATCGGGTCTTAGTTAACATTGTTTGTTGTTGACTTAGATTTGGACTTAACAAAATATTTTTTGTGTATAGACTCGTTGCATATCTACAAAAATATTTTAATTTAGTAAGGTAACTAAATAATTTCAATGAATTAATTAATTTTTAAAAATAAATTTAAAAAACAACAAAAGTTTAAATTCGAATGAAAATGTCATGGAGTTTTGCTCGATCTATTGAAGGATGAAAATACTATTGGTCAGTATTGAGTATAAATGAGATATTCTTATAGGCAAATATCGTGGTATTTTATTAATTGCTGTGGGCATATAAGCTAACAATGATTTTTTCTACTGGCATTTGCTGCAATGGAATCAAAAAGTAATGATTTTTGGGAGTAGTTTTTAATTAGAATGCACGATCTTATTAAGCCAGTAATGCTGCCCACCGACATTGTCTTCGTCACCTGAGAGGAAATTTCAAAAAAAAATTATGTAATCTAGGTATTCATGCAGTTGAGTATATTTGTGATAAGATGTATAGTGCGAGCAACACTGATGTATGGGATAGCTTTATCCAGCATATACAAGATATAGCTGCTGTACATCCGAATGCTCATTAATGGCTTGAAGACATAGGATTGGAAAAATAGACACTAATTCATGATCGAGGTTTCAGATACGGTACTATGACTACAAACGCATCCGAATGTTTAATGGCATTTTAAAGTGTGCGGTGGACTGCCCATTCAGGCACTTGTTTGTGCAACATATTATCACATAATAAGTCTATGTTTGAAATGACAGGAGAACCCTATTGATTGGAGTCTGAAGCTGTCTCACCTTATGTACCAAAGGTGCGAGTAGTATTACGAAAACATATAAAGGAAGCTGAATCATGTGTATTTTTCATAGGAATAAATTTCAATAAATGAGAAGTTAATAATTATATTTCTGTGAAGCAGACAGTAACCTATTCTTCTAATGGTAATTATTATTATACATGCTTGTATACTCTTATTTATCATTTATCATGCCCTCATATTACTCGTACTCTTGGTTCGGTCCACCTAGACTACAAACTAATGGTGTCACATTAGTATAACATAAATAGCTATAAGAATACATACTTTGGTCAATTTTATGTAATTCCTGATATGTAATATTTAATCGCATTTGATGAAGGTCGTGGTATTATCAAACTCAAGCCACCATTGCATCTAAGAAGGCCTGGTTGACCACGTACATGTCTTATTGAAAACACAATGAATAAGAAGAGGGGTGATCCACGCAAAACTTGCAGCATATATAATTTAGTGGGACATAATAACATGTCCTCAAGATCTTGAAAATATAAGGTAATCATATGTGATATTTTTTTATATTATAATTTAGTAAAAATTATTCTTATGTATATTTTGAAAAATATATATTATTAATGAAATTATTTCTTTCTCATGTGCAGTCGATATGACACGAGGTATTGTGCTTATTCATTGTGTTTTCTATATGTTTCATTTACCTGTTAGAGAAATGACAATTACATTTCAGGATATTACTGTCATTTTAGTTGTTCAGATTGATAGGGATCATTGATAGGTCATGTACATGTTGGGGAGAGGTACAGATGAGAGACTTGGATTAACTATTGTGATGATATATTAAGACAGCATCATATTCCTAGGTTTGTGTACACGAACCCTATAGATAATTCTAAGTCTTCTACTTTTCATATGGGGTAGAACACAATTAGTTCATGTATGTCTTTATATTTTTTAGGGTAAATTGCAAGTAGGTCCCTGTTATTTGATCATATATGTAAGTAGGTCTAACTTTTTGAAAATCGCTCAAATTAGTCCATTAGTTTTAGGTAATGTGCAACTAGGTCCAAAATTTAGATTTTATAATAAAAAAATATACGAAATGATATTTTTACCTTTAAGATTTTCTCTCTTCTCTCTCTCCTCTCTCTCTTCCAGTTTTGCATTCTCTTGCTCAAATGGAGTCCTTCATGATTCCGGTTAGTGGGGAATGAAGGAAGATCGATTCCATTTCGCCGGCAAGTGCGAAATCGGAAGAGAGAGAGATAGAGAGGAGAGAGAGAGAGAGAGAAGAGAGAGAAAATTTTAAAGGTAAAAATACCATTTCATATATTTTTTTATTAAAAAATTTAAATTTTGGACCTAGTTGCACATTACCTAAAACTAATGGACCAATATGAGTGATTTTCAAAAAGTTGGACCTACTTGCACATATGATCAAACAATAGGGACCAACTTGCAATTTACCCTATTTTGTGGCAGTTTTATAGACCCTCATGGACTCACACCCCTGAAATTGACACGACATATTCGCGCCTATATATTATGTGTCTTGGGATGTTTTTTTATCCCTGATACGTCAAGCTCTAAGATTCACCTTCAGTGGCTTACACTGCTTGAGGATTACCGATGATTTGGTAGCTTATTACTTGAATCTGCAGTGTTAGTTATCTCGTGCTATCGCACCTACACATTCTACCATTGCTGGTTGCTTGCATCTTTTGCAGATTTAGGCATAGGAGCGAGTACACGTAGGTCATTTCAGTAGACAGTTACCACCACATCAGCTTGTACAGAGGTCACTTTGTTATAGGTATTTTTACATTAATATTAAATTTTTTTATTTGTTAAAATCTCTAATTTTTTTTCGTGTGATACGTTGTATTGGCAGGTGGTGTGTCAGTTGGCAGGTACCGTATCATGCGCTGTTATTTTATCATAATGAGATCGATATATTACAACAGAGTCAGGTGATATAAACACAGTATACTGCTGATCTTTTAGGTATTCTGTCACATATCTGCATTGTTGGATCAGGTATTTATTTAGTGCAGATACCACTTATAACTAGAGTAGTTGTTGAATGGCATCTACCCGATCGTGTGATGCGCCAATTAGGTTATCACCAGTATTTCCCACTAGAGGTGACAGATCTGAACTTTAAGAGGATTGATGATCGAGGACGAGCATCGACAGATTGATTTGCTGAGCACTCATTGTAAATTCGTCTGTGGAGAAGACAATTGGACTTTGTTTAGCAGCCTCAGATGGTTAGTAAGGAGGAAGTTGATGCAATGAGACTTTACATGAATTGGTAGCTATTTACTCTAGGAGAACTCGTTGAGCATTCGCCTTCGAATCTTATAGTTCATACATCATAGTATGACCCAGGTAGTTCGAGTACTTATTACCATTATGTTCTTCATCATATATAGTTTGATGTTGATCATTCGGCTCCGCCGATTGATCAAGAGCAGGGACCAGAGGACTCCGCCGATAATGATGATGATGGTGGCACGTATGCGTATGCACCCTACTGGCGATGACGTTGTGCCCTAGATCCATACACGCTTGGGATTGACGCCCTACCATGTAGGAGAGAAAGACAGAGACAATGTACACATTTTATATAGTATATTATTGTAATATTTTTAACTATATTGAATGATTTAAGTTCATTCAAAAATTTATTGTGATACATCTTGTATGTATTTATTCTATTTCATTTATATTTTTATATATTTTATCAAATTTTATTCTGTATTTAAGGTATGTCTAATTTATTCTGTATTTAAGGTATGTCTAAATAAAGCGTGGATGTTCAACTCAAAGGAGCATGTAGATGTAATAAATGCAGATCTACATAATAGAATATAGACAAAAATAAAAGATGTATATTTACGTTTTCTATACAGTGATGTTGTATTTTGAGATTTTCAATCTACCAATAAATTATGAAATATGAAACTTACAATTGAAGAATGAGATAAAATATGAACTCATTTTACTTCTAGATTTCAAGGTAATATTTCTATGAAAAAAATATAACTCCGCCGTGAAAACATATTGTGTACTAAATCACATGAAAAATAGTAATATTTATAAAATAAAATTTAATGTAAAAAATTAAGAAGAAGTCGCACGTGCTTCGGGCGACTTCTTCTAACAAGAAGTCGCCCAAGGCTCATGCGACTTCTATTTGGCAAAAGTCACCTACCCATCGAGCGACTTCTACTTAATGATGCTGACCGTAATGGTGTCAAAAATATACTCCTTTTATTTTTTTTTATGATGCTTAAATTATTAATTAGTTAATTAAACATGTAAATTTTAAAAAATCATCTTAATTTTAATTAGATTATCACTGTCATATATAAAATTTAATATTAAATAAATAACTATATTTCATATTATACATATAATTTGAAATAAAAAATTAACTTTATTTTACATCTTAAACACAAATTAAAATAATAACTTATATTTTATCTTTCATATGTCATAATATAATAATTAATTTTATTTCATATTATTTATAATTTTTAATAAAATAATAATTTTCATTCAAACTTAATTTTAATTTTATTAAAATTAATTTTTGTAAATAAATAAATTCTAATAGGCATAAAGAAAAGTTCCACTCTGACTTAAGCGGAGAGAACCAGTCTTGCGAAAGCCAAGATCATCGAGGAAAGAGCAGAGCTACTTTTAATCATTTACTCCGTTAAGTACTTATTGTAGCTAAAGAAATAAGGCCGTTAATTTTGCTCGAACATTGAAGATCGCTCTAAAATTAAATTGAATTTTGAATCAAATCGAATCAAGCTCGATTCGATCTAAATGAGTCAACTAACGAGCTATTTTTTTGGCTCGAAAATTTCATCGATCCAATCTTGAGCCGGCATAGAATCGAATCGAGATTGCTTGAAATCGGATCGACTAAAAAAACGAAAAATATTACAGATATATTTATATATGTAACTAGATTTATTATGTAATTTTTTCAGTAGACTACTGGAAGGCTTCATTAGACTTTCATTAGAATTTTCTCTATAATCATTTAAATCATATTTATTACAAATTATTTTTTTATTTTTATCTTTAAATAGTCGATCAAAGCGAATAACTATAGTATAAGTTGATTGAATGAACAAATATATTTATAAATAATATTTGGATAAAAGATCGAAAGTCTGATCGATTTTGGCTCGGATTGAGCTTGAATCGATAAATGAACCAGACCCAGCACGAATCAAGATCGAATCGAAAAATTTCAATTCAGTCTTCAGCCGAGGCCGGATCGGCTCAAAATCGAATCGTGAACAGCCCTATAAAGAAATAGCTGTGAGAGATTTTCATGCAACTGTAGCCTAGTTGGTTGCATGTAAAAGGTTTGCTCAAAATATAGTGTCCTGAGCAACTGTAAACCATAAACCTCATCGTAAAATCACCCAAAAAAAAAACCCCCAATTAGCCTCCAAGGTGAAGGATACCATAAGAACATCTACTGCCTTCAACGATGCCTTCCGCATACAGAGCACTACATACCCAGGGAAGCGTTTTCTGGGTGGAACGGATTAATGGAAGGCCTCTAATAGCCTTGGCATCCCTTTGCTTCTTATGGAATTGGAGACGTCGTTGCCTCACCTTCAGTCACCACCTCGACTTCAATCGCCTTCTCTCTCAAACGCCTCGCATGATTGAATCGTCAGGCTCAGCTGCCCCTTTGTCTCCTTTCCGCCCCTCCATCTTTCATCGTCTCGCAAGTCGCAAGCCTCGCGGAAGGTTCGCCCTCTACTCCGCCCCTCCATTGCTTTGGTCATAACCCCCCTCCTCGTCTATCATTTACTTTTTGTTCTGCTTGCTTCGAGCAGAGACTTGGCATGCGAAAACATGTAAAACACGCTTTCTCCCTCCCAGAACTCACATTAACAGTTTGAGGTTAAACAAAATGATATTCAAATTTCTCGAATTTTAATTATGTTGTTACTTTTTTTGGTAATTGAGAAGGCATTTTTTTTTTATTGTAATTGAGAAGGCATGTTTGATGACTCTTATTAACTTTAGTTCAATTAAAATTTTTTGAGATGTCATATCATATTGGTAATAAAAATTTTTTTTTTCAATTAATTACAGTTTCAAAATAATAATTAACAGTATTTGATATTAATTTACAGTTTGAATAAAAAATATTAAAAAAAATTATTGTAATCGTTCGTTAAATTATAAAAAAATAATCTAATTGATTTTTTAATTAATCTATTTTTTTTTTTTTGATAAATAATTAATCTATTTTTTCTCGGGCCATAAAAATAGCCCGTAGCTTTGATCGAGTCTACCATCCAAAGTCCAATTTAACTTTTGATGGATCTTCAATTTTAACAGCCATGAACAAGTCAACGCACCGATGGCATACGGATTAAAAATCTCGCCTTTGCCGTCGCTCCTCTGAGGCAGATTTGGTCCGCAGCCTTCGGCATGGCCGCACGACGACCCGTGTATGGCCGTCCATGAGTTGCCTCTCTGATTCCGCCGGCGGAGATGGCGTCGGCAATGTCGCCCTCCACCTCCTCCTCTTCGACGGAGAGAAACCCTAATCCGCTCCTCCATTCAGCTGCTCGCTGCGTACATTCACTCACCGCCAGCATCCTCTCTCAGATTCCCTTTTCACCCATCGGCCCAACCCGCGATACTTACAATTCCAGATCGAAGCAGCCAAGGCTGCCTCCGTCTACTGTCACGGTTCCGTTCCTCCTGCCCTCTTCCTCTTCTTCCTATTCCGGCAGTTGGATCGAGGGGCAGGCCTCGCCGTCGTCGACGATAAGGAGCTTCTCGTCGAGCGTTCGAGTGGATGGTCATGGTTCCAGCGGCAAGGAACGCGGCGACCGGGGAGGACCGGCTTTTGTGGGACAGGTCTTCAGCATGCTGGATCCCTCAGGCATCGGGCTAATGGCTGTCACCACTCATTTTAACATCCCATTCATCAGAAAAATGTATGTCGCGGTTTAGCTCCAGTGATTTATCGTGTGATTAAGAATTTGAACCTTTTTAATTGCTTCATTTTAATTGTTGTGGTATATTGAATTCTTTCAAAAACGAGTGGAGCCTTTCCTGCGCAGTATCTTCTATACTATAATAATATTAAAGTCATTGGCTATCTCCAAATGAAGGGATTGATTAAGATGAAATTCCTAACAAGATTGTTTTCTGCTTCACATTTGTTACTAAGTGAAACTGCAAGTAATAGTGCTTCAGTTTTTAATATTTGTTTTGTATCCATGAAAAAGTGAAGCCCTTTTGACTTGTGCCTTCCATGTCCACCAATGCAACAATCCAGATCTAGTTTAGTGAGAGTGGGGAGTGATTTTAAGGGCAAAGGGCCCAAAGAATGTGCGGCTCTTGGCAGGCTTCTACAGTGGGGAGTGAATGGATTGTGTCACATTTGAAAATGAGGTATGACATTGAGGTATACAAGTATTGCTCCATGTTAACTTATCAAAGCACCTTTTGAGGCCAAAATTATGAGGCTCAGCTCGGGGTGCCTAAAGCATACTCTCAATGGTGTTGGTGTTGGGCCATGACATGTTATTAGAGTTGAGTTAACTGATCTCATGTAAGTATGATTTGGTTTGAGGATCAACCATGCGGTTTGATCCAATGAGGGTGGGTGGTGACTGCTAGAACAAAAGTGCCCGAACTATGTACAGCTCCTAGCCAGCTTTTGAAATGGGGAAGGGGGCATGATGGGATTGTCTCACATTGGAATGGGATGGAAATTCTTAAGTGATTTAAGCAAGGTTCCACACTAACTTGTCTATGCACCATTTAGATAGAAAATTATAAAGCTAAGCTTGGATTGTGCTAATTTGGACAATAAATCAATGGTACCATAAAATTCTGTCTTTTTTACTTAATCTCTAAATTTTTATCTTTTAGCTTATCTCATGACAAAGATTTGGCATGAGTTAGCAGCGCTTCATCAGTTGACTTGGAATGATGTAAGCTCTTTACTTAGATAGAACTCATGTTAATTTCGAAGTTATAGGTTTCATGAGCTTTCTATTTTATTATTATTATTATTATTATTATTATTATTATTATTATTTATACTATAGGGAAGAAGCTATATTACTTCAAAATCAGGAATTTGCTTGAAACCATTATATTTATCTTGTTGATCAAATTTGATGTATAAAAAATTTCTTTTGAGAATTATATTTTAGCCTGGCTAAGCTCTCTTTAAAGTAAGTTTTGCTTTATATCCTGTCGATTCGGAGTTGTTACTAGGTTTGTTTCTACTTTGATTCATGTTCTAGGACACCTTTGTGGCTCAAGAGGATCTTTTTGAGGCTTACAGAAGAAGACCAAAATGGACCAGTTTTTCGGTTCTTTATGGATCTTAGTGATGCAGGTTGTTTTATACTTCCCACTGAGTGATATTTTATTTTGTTGTTATGCTAACATGTTTGTTTAAATCTCATACTGTGGGATAGTTGAAATTTTGCAGTTTTCCTTGAATATATTATGTTGAAAATGTAATGAATTTATCTTTTTCCTACAAACTACTTTGACTTCTGTGTATCATAAGAAGATTGACACAAAGTAGAGATATACTAGAAAACATAGTGTTGCAAATCAAGAACCAAGCACTAGGATTTCTTGCACATTTTAATTGTTTTTGCAACCAGGATTTAACACTTCTCTTATTCATTTTTCCTGACATTCGATTTTTTGGTCGCTTTAAATAGTGGTGAATTTAGAAGAGAAAGCCCTGTAACCGATCCCAGTTAATCTGGGATGATGGCTCTATTGTTGTTGTTGTTCAATATGATGCACCCTCATTTTTGAGAAATAACCTAAGTGCAATGAGATCATACCATTATGCTTGGAAGTTGCAAGAAGTTGGTGCAAGCCTAAGACCAAAACTAAGAGAATTGGGGGAACTGAATTATAATTATCATTGTAAAGATTTAGAATCCAAGATCAAGACTAAGAGAAATTGAGGTACCAAATTATGATTTCTTATAACCTAAGACTAAGAAAAAAAGAATCGGAGAAACTACTTAGAATTATCATTGTGAAGACTTGGGAGCTAAAATCACGATTAAAATTGGGATATTAAATTATAATTTTTAGGATACAAGATAAGGACTAATATTAATCGTGAGATTAAGTTATAATTTTTGTAATATAAACAAAGTTTATAGAATTAGGGTTTAAAACCAAGGCTAAGAGAAATTGGGAGACGAAGTTATAATTATCATTATAAAAGCTAGGACCTCAGATCAAAATTAGGAGAAATTGTGATACTAAATTGTAATTCCTTAAGACATAAGACTAATACTAAAAGAAATTGAAAGAACAAATTATAATTATCATTGTAAAGACTTCGGACCTATGACCAATACTATGAAAAGTTTGGATACCAAATTATAATTTTTTAGATGTGAGACAAAGACTAAGATGAATAAGAGATTAAATTATAATTTTATTGTAAGTAATTGTAAACTAAGATTAATACTAAGAGAAATTATGAGATAAAATTATAATTTTTATTTAAAAAAATTAGAACTTAAAATTAAGGATATGAGAAATTAGACACTAAATTATAATTTTTTAGAACTTAAGACCAAGTTTAAGATAAGTCAAAGGGCAAAATTATAATTTTTTATTACCTAACATCAAGACTAAGAAAAATAAGGGAATCCAATGACAATTTTTGTAAGGAATAAAAGTATATAATTCTGTTATGTATACATTTTAGACATGCTTTATCATTTTAAATCATCCAACGTATTGGCCACCAATCACTAAATTATATATATATATATATATGTGTGTGTGTGTATACATGCATTTATGTATGTACTATGCATGCATGTATGTGATTGTCCCAGACAATAGTTTCCTTGATTGAAAATTCTGTTTGACTCTATGTATGTATTTATATTATGATGATAAATATGAATTAGATTATTATACTTTTCATTGTGCGCTTTACATGGTTGTATGTTTAGATGCAGTCTTTGAGTTTCAAGAATTTAGGGAAATGTTGTGTTTAATACGTTTTGTGTGTTAATGATATATCACATGATTAATATTTTCTTACCTATTTCAATCACAGTTACATATGTGAGACGCTTGAATGTTCCAAATGGTAAAGTGGGTGCCTGCCGCCTCGACATAGCTTATGAGCACTTCAAGGTCTACTGATTACATTTACCATTTTTCATATATTTTGTTTTCTCATAAAAAAACAAATGCAATTTATTCTATGATTCCTATTAATGAGGCATCCTCTTTCATCTATAGCATAGTGCAAATCAGCATGCATCAACTATTACTAAGATGCTCAACTTCTGCATATGTGTTTTGGGATGTTATATTTATCACTAATCTTAATATAACCGAGTTAGGAAGCCTTCTTTTATGTAATTTGTGTGTATGACTTTCTTGATGTTGTACCCTATGATTTTAGTAGGTGAGGCACTCCATTTCATGGATTTCATCGTATTGCATTAATTTGTTTGGTAGATGTTAGTGCTATATAAATATCAATATTTTCCAAATATCTATATTATTTGTAAATTAGGAAGAGTTCGAAGAGAATTGGAAACCACTATGCTATAAGGTGGTTAGCAAAAAAGAAAAAGAAGTAATACAAATTTAAAGTGATTCAAAGAAGTCCTACTTTCACCAATCAACCCAGCCAAGATCTCCTCTAAGATCAAGGAAAAAGTTTGTCAGTGATGAATTTCAGATTTTGAAATCTCTTCACCTCACTCTCTCTAATTGGGAAGAAGGGGGGAGGAAGGAAGATCTGGGAAAACACTTTGCCTTTTATCCATCGTGTTCTTTTTTTTTTTTTTTTTTGCATAGTATAAGAGTGGTATTTATAGATTATCAAAGTCTTAGCTAGCGGGAATCAAAGAGATATTCTCATGTAATTGATAGGATGTGGAAGTAATAGAGCAGCAGCACCATGGTGGGAATATTGCTCTGACGATCAGTTGCTAAAGAGCTTATAAGATTATGTTGCGTGTCTATCATAGACCCAGTATTCCAGGCATAATGATGTTATAAGGTTCTTTGACGTTGAGGCATATCACAATGGCAGAGATATGCGACGACCTAGCAAGAGGAAGTGGTGTTCATGTTATAGTGGAGGAGAGGATAAGTTGAGTTAAACATGTGAGAAAGTGTTAATTTGTCATCTCACTACTCGTATAAAAGGAGTTGCTACTTGTGTGAAGGAGGTTTCTACTCATGTGAGAACTAAGGTAACCTGTACTTTTATCCCACGGTACAAAGCACTGTTGACAAGGGGAATTGCTTCGATGAATTGTTTATGACCTATGAAGTATGAACATGACACGGGAACACGAGGATACGATAAGATGCAACATGATACAATAATTTTTCAAAACATAAGACATGGACACGGCATGAAACGTCAAATACAATAATAATTAAAGCAACAATTTATACTTAAGAAAATATATAAAGCATAGGATAAATTTGATTTTTTTTTTAGTATAAATAACTTATGAGTAGCAAAGAAGAGCCATACGAATAAAATGAGAACTTGAAAAGAAATGTCGGCATTGAAGATGGTTGAAATGTAGAAAGAGCTCTCAGCGTTGAGGATGAAAGAGAAAAAGGTGGAGTTAAAGTTTGAAAATTTTTGCTATTGATTCATTTTCGCGAGGCTCGAAAGCAATAAGAGTGGGGAAGAAATTTGATTTAACTTTGTTAGCTAAGGATTGTCTTATATTAGGTAAAATTTTAATAATAATGCTTGCGCAAAAAATCTGAACACGTCTCAACTGTCCACTTGGCGAAGATTCAACATTTCGGATCATAGTTAGTCCCAGTCAATCAGACCACGGTGCGACGGACCATGGAAGTTTGCAGGGAGGAATGAATCCGGGCGCATTACAATTTTTCACAGAGGGGGTGGATCAAAGCGATTGTAGCAAAAAGTTGCTTAGAACGATTAGATTTCTACAGAAGAAAATGGAAAATGTAGTTTTCACCTGAACTATTTATATATATTTATATAGAAAAATCTGGATGTTGATAAAATTTAGTTCATTCTCTTTTGTAGTACTTTAATTAAAGATCGAGCTTTGCTTATCTTTTAGTGTATTATTCAGTCTTAATTTAGATTTCTTTTGTAAAATAAAATTGAATGAAAAAGGAGCTTATTGATGCTGAGAAGTTGGAAGCATGGCTTGACCAGTTAGAGACTTACTTTCGTCTTTATGGTTTGATGTGACAGAAAAGGTTACTTCTGCTCGGCTGAAACTCACACACCGTGCCTTGTCTTGGTGGAATGCCCACCTTCGGAATGAGGGAGAGGGAGTCACTTGGGATTGGTTCAAGCAGCTGATCTGTGATGAATTTGATTCCCCGATCCAATCGATTTGTTCGTTCCAATCTTTGTCCTAGCCATAGTCCGTCCAGAAGCACTTATATCCATGGTCGACTATGTCCCGGCCTCTGCCTGTTCGTGTTGATGGGATATAAGCTTATGGAGCCTGGATAGTACGATCAACTACCCTCCTGACATTGTAAATTCGTAGGTGCTTCCTCCTATTAGTCCCCCCTATTCTGGGGAAGTAGTGTTTAGAAGTGGCAGTGATGGAAAAGCATTGCTTACCTTTTCAAGTGAAATGTCACGTTCGTTGTATACGAAAGGAGACCTGCCACTATTGCTTAGTTAATGACCTAATAATCCTTCCTGACATCTTGGGAGACCGAGTCAGCTTTCCTACCAAGAAATCGTTACCTTTGAGGTGACGTGGCAAGATCTAGGGCGCACAATCTCCAACTCAGCCTGTGCAACCCGGATGAAGAAAGTGGAGTCTCTCACCATTGTTGTTGCCCATCGTGGCAGGTGTGCGACTCTCAACTCTGATCCCTCTCAAATCCTCGATCAGCTGCTGCTGTCAATAAATCCAGCGGCAGCAGCTCAACAGCGCGCTGGACTCGACCAGACAGTAGCCAGGCCCGACTAGATCTTGGGGCCATCCCCATTACATGTCGGCATCGTCGCTCCACCTCGTCAATTGTGATCCTGGACGGAGCAGTGACAGGAGCATCGACACTTGCCGGACCATTACGGTCGCAATGGTGGTAGAGAGATCGTTTCAAGTCCCTCTAGCTGCCATCACGGTCGCGTCGCTCTTACAACCTGATTCCAAATGCCCTCTGATTGTATTGATGCACTAGCACCACATAATGCACTAGGACACCGAAGGCTTTGTTGGAGACAGTTGCTCAGGCCTATGGTAGAACAAACCAAGCTCGGATGGTGCAGGAGAGATCCCCTCATCTAGCCAACCAACCCGCTGCTAGGATTATCAACTCCATCTTTACCTATTCCCACAGGCTTGATTAGAGGCAGCTCGTCGAGTTAGGGAGTGTCATTGCCACACTGATATCTATCATCCCACTCACGTTCTCCCGAAAGGATCACCTGGACATTGAGAACTCCCACGACAACCTCGTTATTGTTATGATCTAGATCACCAATTGCGGCATCTGGCGAGTCCTTGTGGACTCCAGAAGCTTTGCCGACATCCTCTTCGAGTTGGCCTTCCTCTAGATGAATTACGACCTTCAAACCTCTCGCAGTACGACAACGCTCTTCGCATATTTTCTGACAAATAGGTCTTACCACTAGGCCTAGTCACTCTCTCTGTTTCCTTTGGCAATGAGAACGGTTATGCGGTATATCTTGTGATATTCTCAGTCGTTAGGGCTAGATCTAGGTATAATGTCATATTTGGACGGACCACACTCAATGTCTTCGAGATGATGATTTCCACTGCCCACCTCTGGGTTAAGTTCCCTACACCAATGGGAGTAGTTGCTAGCTGCGGGGACCCAAAGGACACTATGGAGTTTCTAGATTTCTCATTAGCTCATGGTAGATAGATGGACCCAAGAAATGGAGAGGTTTTGAGGCCCCAATAGTACACCATCAGTGTAACCTTAAATAGATAGAGTTTTAGAGTTATAACTGTTTCCTCCACACTTGATGGGGAGCGGCAAGATCAAATAGTAAAGCTCCTTTCCCAATATGCTGATATGTTTGCTTGGGACCCCCTTGACATGAAAGGTCTGCACCAAGCCATTTAATCATGCTGTCGTGGATTGTGCCACTTCCAAACCTGCCTCCTCTGAGCTGTGCTAGGATGCGCATTGACTTGTGTGCCAACTGACTGCCATCCTTCGACTCTCCCGCCAAGTTGACTCACGCCAGAGAAGCTTGCTAAGTGCGCCAACTCCCCTTCTGCGCCCAATGTCTGTTTGAGTTGCGAGCTGCTCCCTCGATCGAAACCTAATTGGGGGAAATTACAATTCAATGCTCAGGTTCTTTGAATTTAGGAGTTTTTTGCTCTGGTACAAATTTTAGCAAACTTTAACCTAATTACTTGATCACTGCAGAATTTCCTTTTCACATGTGATTTGCTCAAAATTGCCTTGCTGAGTAATCTTATGTTATTGAGAGAAATTAATTATTGTTGGTTAATAATTATGAGAACTTATTACTTTTACACTGCTTCTGATTTTTTAATAACCAATTAGCACTAATCTGAATTAGTAATTTTTCAAGTACCTATGATCTATTTATTTAAAATTTTGAAAGATTACTTTTGTGGGTTTAACTGGTTTCTTAGTTATCACAAAATTAAATTCTAAAATTTTTACATTGATTTGTCGTTAATCTGCTTCACGAATTTGATCTCTGAAATTGTATTCTCATTCATCTATTCCACATCAATGATACACCCTAATAATCCTTAAAAAATACAAAATATACACTTTCACAAGAGAGGGTGCAAAGTGCTAAATTTCTGTTACAAGGGTGCAAAATGCATGGTATAAATTTTTAGCGTGCAAAGTGTGAAGATATAGTTTTTAGTTTGCAAATTGTAATTTGCTCAAAATTGCCTGGTCAATTTATAGGTTAGCTTCCAGGCCACATTTAAGAAATAAAGAACCATAAGCAACATAAATTTTAGAAAAAATACCCAGAGAGACATCCTTTGGTTCATTAACCTTCATTATCAATTTCCATATTTCTTTTCCATGTACATCATTCAAATGTCCTATCTTTTAGAGGTCGTTCAACCTTGTTAATTTTTGGTTTATTGCAGGAGAAGCCTCATATGTTTCGATTTGTTCCAAATAAAAAACAGGTAAAGTTGTTTGTCTTGGTTCCTGGATTTTGGGGATTGTATGTGATTGTGTGCTTACTTTTCATATGCAGGTCAAGGCAGCTAATAAACTGCTTAGGACAACTGCAATGAAAGGTGGAAGAACAAAGGTTCATGGAGTTCCTGTGTTTACAGCAGAGAATTTAAATATTGCTATAGCTTCAACTGATGGCATCAAGTGGTATGTTTTAATTTTTGTTAGGGTTAAATTGATTGTCTGTGAGATCTTATGGTTCTTGCACACTAGTTCACGAATTTTGAATTGTTTCATTTAGGTTCATGAGGTTAACATTTTATTGCCGTGTAGTACTTCCGTGTCTTAGCCAATTATATGCCTTATCCAAATTGATGAAAAATAGTAACTGATGGAAAAAGACTTTCACTCATGCAAAGATACAAAAATTACCTTGTCATTGTTTTGTAAGTTCATTTCGTGAGATCATAGATGTAAGTGTGTTTGCGTGAAAATGTCCAAACTAGGATTAAAAAATAAAGGGGGATTAGAGTGAAGCTATAGAGTTAAATAAGAGCAAAGCAAAGGGAAAGAGAGAGTTTTCTTTGAGGTCCCTCTGAAAGGAGAGGAGGGGTGATAAGGCAAGCTGCTTGTTGTCAAAAGGGAGCTCTATTGAGAAGAGCTAGTCAAATAGTTGGAGTCGGTCAGAGTCGAAAAGCAGGCAAACTGTACAAGCCAAGAGCTTCCTTTGTACAGAGAAGTCTTGCGTGGAGCTCAGTTGGGGAACTGTTGTTCTGAATCCCCTTCATTATAAATATGGGTATTTATGATGAGGAGGTAGCATGTGATATAGGTGGGATAAAAGTGACCCTCATTAATGTTGAATGGCTAGACGGTGTCGGCGGCAATTGTCTGCCCACAAATGATGAATATCTCCCCCTTGCCCCTAGGCTGAGTGCCATATAATAGAGACAAGGCTATGGTGTGACAAATGTTGTTGGCTAAGAATCTGTTCGCCTGACATTGTTCAATTGACTTAAAGCTATTCGGCTTTGAAGCGTAATTCGAGCAAGTCCTCTAAATCTATTCGGAACGTAATTTGAGTGACTAGTCAACGAATTAGCCTAAATCTATCATGTGTTAGGTTTGGCTGACGTGATGGATTTTTCCCTTAACAAAGTGAATGAATTATTTAAGGGTAATATAGAAATTTTAATAAATATAACATTGCATGTATGGAACGACCACACTACGATAAAAGTTAACCTTAGGGTTCTTAAGTGCAACAATTTAAAATTCGTGGTTCTACCAAGCAAGAACCATAAGACCTTAGGGACCTATAAGCACTTTACCCCTTTGGTTAGTATTATTTGTGATACCTTGTTTTTCACACAAGGCATGCCTTAGAGGTTTCATTGCTTTTGTTCTTCCAGTCCAATATGAAACAGGAAAGTCATGAATATTAGGTACATTGTTGCATTCGCAAATGGCTGAATAAAGTACAAACAAATATAACACAATGTCCAGAACCAAAAAAAAATGTTGAAATGAATATTGCTGCCATTCATTCATCAATATGCATTTAGGATTTCCTCTACCAATAACTAAACCTACAATTGCAACACGATCATTTGCCTTCATCTGCTTGATGTACAAGTATGATGAAGACTTGTAAGATTTTACTTTCACATCCGTAATTCCTTTGTACTTTTAGAATTTTTTTGTTGTATATAGCTTGAATTTAATGTAATTTTTTTCTTTCTTTTTCAGGTATACCCCATATTTTTTTGATAAAAACTTGCTAGATAACATCTTAGAGGCTTCTGTTGATCAGCACTTCCATGCATTAATTCAAAACCGTCGAATGCAGCGAAGGCATGATGTTGTGGATGGCGGCCTCACATCAGAAATGATAGAGGAGAATATAGATAACTTATTCGAGCCTCCTGAGGTATTTTCAAAAACCTAATTGGCATAATAGCATTGCAGACGCAATTTCACAAGTCAAGTGCATAGTAACTCTATGAACATAGACTCTAAAAAAAAAATCTCTATGAACATAAGCGGATAAAATTTCTTCACTTAAGGGGGGTACTTTCACTGTTTCACGTAGGTTGCGGATAAAATCTCAACACAATAAAATAAATTTTCCATTAAGGTAAAAAGGTGAACACCATAAATGGGGACTAATTGAAATGCAAAATTGTATTTTAGTGACAAGTTGAACCTCTGTTAACATACTCTTTAATCTTAGAGGCGGACAAGTGATCCCATTTAAGTGTTGTGCGATGCACAGAATAGCATTCTGTTGCTACATTAAAATAAAAAAACAAAGTGCTTTTGTTTCCTTGTGGTTGGCAAATTTATTTGATACTTCGCATTGATGCAACTACAGGTTCAAGAGTTGATGGATGAAATGGGTCATCAAGGAATACCACTTAGTGTCATATCAAAGGCTGCCGAGATCCAAGTTCTTGATGTTGTTGACAGAGCACTTCTAGGGAACAAGTGGTTAAGGAAAGCTACTGGTATTCAACCAAAGCTTCCTTATCTAGTTGATTCCTTTGAAGAAAGGTATGATGTAATGTTCCATTTATTATTTGTGATGTGATGTTATGATATTTGTAGGAATGAATTATTTGGTTTGGTGACATGATTAAATAGCATTGTTGAAAATTACAAAAAATTCTACTTCAAAAGGATATCTAGATATCAATCAACCAAATTTGAATGACATCTAGGTGTCAACTAAATTTGAGTGATATCTAAATGTCACCCTAACATAATAATAAAAATTGGTGAATGTAGAGTAGCTAGTTAAGCTTGAGATAAAGAAATACATTAATAGTATTGTCTTCTTTTAATATAATGGCATTGAACCAAACAAATAATAATTTATAGGTGACATCAACATCTAAATAACACAATCACAACAACAATCAATCCTTTATCCCACTAGATGGGATTGGCTACATGAATCCTTTGTTTCTATTGCGCTTTATCAAATAACAAGTTCTCATTCATCTCCAAATATGTTAGATTTTTTCTGATAGTTTCTTGCCATTTTTTATTTGGTCTTTCTCTTCTTCTTTTAACGCAGGTAAAATTCAATAACTCCACTTTCCTTACTGAAGCTTCTATCGACTTACGGTTTATATGTTCAAACTATCTATGTCTATTCTCCCTAGGCTTATCTTTAACTGAGGCTACCCCAACCTTTTTGCGAATATATTTATTTCTTATCTTATCTTTTTATGTATACCCACTCATCCATCTTAATATCCTCATCTTTGTGACACTTAAAATAATTTATGCTCCTATTCATGATTTCTCACTTACCTGAAAATGATATAGATCAATTTGACACAACAGAAAAACTTGACTGAAAACCTGTTAAAAATATAAGTATATATAATAATGCGTTAATGTAAGTATATATCACTTCATTAATATTAACCTTTGTTTTAAATTGAAATAAATCTTTAAAATAGCTGAAAAACTAAGCTGAAGCTTTTAGATTAAAAAATTTCATATTGGTGAAGCCGGTAAAACTATGCACTATATGAACTTTTTAAAGATTGATAATGAACTGAGCTTTTACAACGTTAGTCTGATCTCATTTAATTTTACGGATAATTACGTACATAACACTCCATATTACCATAATTACGTGTATCACACTCATTTTAAAATATTACACTGCAGCTTTAGAAAAAGTGTGTGGGATGTAAGAAAAGTGTGTAGAGTGTAATTTTTAGGTGTGTGGCATGTAATTTTTAAAAAGAAATATTTAATATGTAAATATAGTGATATGAAATGTTATGTATGTAAATGTCTCTTAATTTTATTCTTATTGAAAGTAGGCATCTGCTGGTTGGTTGCGTGTTCCAACTTCTCTAACTTCATTAGATTTGTAAATGGTATATCTGCAGGACTGCAGCATGCTTTCAACCGGCTCCTGCGTTATCAAGCTCTGCGGCTAACCCAAAAGAGCATGAGAAACTGCATTCATATACTTCCAATGGCGATTCAGATAATAGTTCTCTTCGAGATCATGTCCAATCAGTAAATCAAAGAAACTGTCAGTTTCCATTTGGGAACTGGTTCTCAAACCGATGGTCAAATTTTCTGGGAACTCATCATAGATCAGAAACTCATATCAAGTCCAATTCAAGGTTCCTAATGCCATGTTTTAAATTTTCTTTGCCAGATAACTGCTATGTTAAATATGATTTTTGAAGCAGATGTTTACATGAGTTGCATTTCAGTGACATGCAGATTTTTATAAAATATACCGTATTGATGAAGTATAATTCGTCTATGAAATAGTGTTTTTGCCAAACATGATATTTGAAGACATATTTGACAATGATATCTAAAAGAAGAAGAATTATGATTTTTTTTATGTAACTTTACTTGGCTGCAACTTAATAATCTCATGCCTCACCTTGACAGAATAATGGAACCTGATGAAAATGGCATTAATGGAGCCCAGTCAAATCCCCTTCTTCCAAAGATTACGATGATCGGCATATCGATGGGTGAAGGGGGGCACTCAAATCGAGCTAGCGTGAAGAAGACAATGGAAGATTTGACAAAGGAGTTAGAGCAGGCAAATCAGACATCAGGAGGTCCAAGTAAGGATAAGGATCCTCTGTTTGTTGCGAATGTAGGAGGCTACTCCAGTATCACAAGAATCAGCTCTGCATAAGAAACTTATAAAGGTATCTCATAGCCATTCTGTTGACATCTGTTGACTAATTTTCTAAAATTATTTCCTATATACCTTTTTTGGTGGAACCACTCGGGTAACCTTGAAACTGTATCTTGAAATGTAGCAGTATTTTATGAAGTATTTCATGTAAATTATAGAGACTTGAGTGATGCTGAAGTGCTAATCCCGAGCGACCTGCAGACAATTGCCAACAGCTGGGGTGATTAAAGAAAGTGTTTTCCATGGTTTTTCATTGGAATGCTTGGCTTTTGTTCGTGGCTATATAACATGGTGAAATACCCGTTGCTTGATGAATTCGTCGTTTGTGTGGGACCCACCATCAAAGTAGAGAAGAGTAATTTACTTTTTTATCAAATTATTTCTCTTTTATTTTTTTCTTTCCCTATCTTCTCACCCACACTTGATCTCTAATTAGGGTTCACACCTTGCAAGTTTTAAGGCTAGAGAGAGAAGCAATAGTATTGTCGGCACTCTCTCGAGTGGTCGAGAAAGGGGTGGTCAAAGAGAGGGTTGTGTCATTAGTTTTCTAATGAGTGTTAATGTGAGATTGAGTGAGAGTGAGGAAGAGTGAAATAGTGATAGTGAATAAGAGAAGATATAGTGATAAAGTATCTAGCGAGAAATATTGTGACAACAACAACAACAACAACAACAACAACCAAGCCTTAATCCCACTAGGTGGGGTCGGCTACATGAATCCTTTGTTTCCATTGCGCTCTATCAGTTACCAAATTCTTATCTAAGTTTAAGTAACTAAGATCACTCCTTATAGTTTCTTGCCATGTCTTCTTTGGTCTCCCTCTTCCTCTTTGTACATGGGCAAAATCCAATAACTCAATTTTTCTAACTGGAGCTTCAATTGGCCTACGATTTAGATGTCCAAACCATCGAAGCCGACTTTCTCTAAGTTTATCCTCAATTGGTGCAACACCAACTTTCTTTCGGATATACTCATTTCTCATTCTATCCTTTCGTGTATATCCACACATCCATCTTAACATTCTCATTTCTGCAACATTTATTTTATTTGTATGTTTCTTCTTTGCAGGCCAGCATTCAGCACCATATATCATCGCTGGTCTTACTACAGTTTTATAAAATTTACCCTTAATTTTGGATGAGATTTTTCTATCGCATAACACACCAGAAGCATTTCTCCATTTTACCCAGCCTGCTTGAATCCTGCTAATAACATCATTATCTATTTCGCCATCATTTTGTATAATTGATCCAAGGTATCTAAAGCGCTCACTCTTCTTGACAATTTGATCACCAATTGTCACATCTCCAATATAAGTATTTCTTTCTTGACTAAATGTGCACTCCATATATTCAGTTTTTGATCTACTGAGATGCAAACCTTTAG
>JAEMOT010003053.1:81356-126840 GCA_019297695.1 Apostasia ramifera | reverse complement strand
TTCTATCTCTTGCCTTGGCAATCCTATATAATTGTCTTTCTCCTTCTTTAGTGTCTAGCTTCTTATATAAATCCTCAAGAGCCATATTTTTTGCAATGCCTACTGCTTTCTTAGACTCTCGTCGAGCCACTTTATATTTCTCCCACTTATCATTATTTTTGTTTTTAAACCAATCTCTATAACAAATCTTCTTCTCCTTAATTTTTTCTTGTACATCATCTTTCCACCACCAAGTATCTTTATTATTTGGAATCATTCCTTTGGATTCTCCCAACACATCCTTTGCCACCTTACGGATACAGTTAGCAACTGTCAACCACATAAGATCAGTTTCCCCGTTAATATTCCATTGCCCAAGTTCTAGAACCTTCTTCTTAAATATACATTTGTTCTCATTCTTTAGATTCCACCATCGAGTCCGAGAATAGGATTTTGACTTATTATTTCTTCTCAAATACTTTATCTCGAAATCTAAAACCATTAATCGATGGTGGAATATTGTGACAACCAAAGAATAAAGATTTGGAGTTTTAAAAATTGAAATTATTTTGGACTCAAAAGAAATATTTTTGGACCTATTTATGAGAGAAGGAAAACAGAGGGACCAAATTGCAATTGTGCCAAAAATCAGATAACTCTGCCGTGGGAACCGCTTTCGCCCGTGCCGCCTCCTTCTTCCGCGTGTCGCCCGCGCCAGGTGAGAGAAAGGAAGTTTTCTCTTTTACCCTCTCGGTTTCTCCCTCTTTGTTTCGCTCGCTCCGCGCTCGTCTTCGTGCTCCCGTTTCCGCCTCTCTGTTCCGCCGAACCCAGCGCCGCCAGCAGTAGCAGCAGCTGCCAGCAGGGAAGAAGAGGGAAGAGGATTCAAAGCGGGGTTTTTCTCGTCCAATCTTTCCGTATTTCTCCGGCTTTTATCGAGCTATCAAAATGACGTATAAGAGGTAATCATGTGTTATATTGAAGTACAAATGATATGTATTGTTAAATGCTTGTTTTATGGTTGAATCTATATCACAGGAATTATTATTACTGCTCGGAATGTTTCATATGTTTCGTTATATGCATGATTTTGATTAAGTTATATGTGGAATGGAATATTGATTTTTATGTAAAATAAATGTATAAGAATATTAAGAGCAAGATGATATATTTAACTGAGTAGTTTATCAAGTCAAAAGGCAGAATATGATCTGTGGACTTGGAACAACTAGATGTGATTATAAGATATTTTAAAGATCAACAATGTATTAAAAAGGGTTTCTTGACGTGTTTATGTTCTTGCCTATGCTCGAGCCATGCCGATGCCAATGCCAATGCCAGATGTGATTGGTAACCTGCCCAATTGTTGGGGATGGTTGCCAAGATGTGATGGTTGTATGTTATGTGGCACTCCACTAGATGTTTTAGGAGTTGTCAAGGATCCTATGTATATGTGATGATGAAAAAGAGGCAGTTGTGACATAGACCAAGAAACTGGGGCCCAAAAGATAAAAGTATAAAGAATAAAAAAGTTTAATAGCGTATTATTGATTTTGCATGTTAATGTGACATCAGCATTTATATTATGGCTGTCAATTGTCTTGATTATTTATTATTCATGTTGATAAGAAAGTATAATGTATGTTTGCTTGTAATATTTTTTACTTAGCAAGTTAGTGCTTATTGCCTACTCAGTCCTAGAGTTGGTGGACTGATGCCTTTATTGGCAGGTACTGGTGAAGAATGAGGCACACAGGAGGTTTACGATCACTGAATCAAAGGGGTTTTGTTTCCAGTTTGATCTTTTTCTTACTGTATAAGCTAGATGTAAATTATGGTTTGTGTATAAATAATAGTATCAGTTTGTTATTTAATTATGTTGCTTTCGCTGTATGAGTTAAAAGTTTTTATGTTTAATCTTCCCTATGATTTAAATGTGTTTCGTGGTGTCCCGAAAAGGGGATGTCACGTGTGGTGTCTCAAAATGGGGACATCACAGAGTGGTATCAGAGCATTGTTCTATCTTTTTTATGAAAAGACGAGTCTTGGGAACAAGTTATTTGGGATCACACATTCACAGTACCTGGTAAGTAGACAATAAATTAATAAGTATATATATATTATCTTGTGTTAAATGATTATAATTGCAGGAGAATGTCTACTGGTCGACCTTCCAGTAGTACTGGACAACCTGCAAGGCAGGAAGTGGGACAAAGTCAAGGAATACCCCTGAACATGGAACAATTCGAACAAGTAGTCTCTTCTATAGCTGAAAGATTGGAGGTGACTACTAGGCAACCACAGCCAGTTCAGAGTCAAGGTGGGGAGGCTTACATGGAAAGAGTAGTAGAGTTGTTTCAACGTATAAGGCCTGAGCATTTTGAGGGTACCACTGATCCGATGATTGCAGAAAAATGAATCGGCAAGATGAAAAAGGTATTTGAAGGAATCAAGTGTCCAGAAGACCGCAAAATATCTTTAGTTGCCACAGTTATGGATGGTATGATAGATGACTAGTGGACTGAGCACTAGAGGCTCTTCTTTAGTGGTAGATCTATAGATTCTATCACTTGGGAAGAATTTTTTATAGCCTTTCGAGAAAAGTATGTACAACTGTCGGCTCGTGATAAATTTAGAAAAGAATTAACTCATCTGGTGCAATGGGATATAACAGTGACAGAGTATGAAGCTAAATTTACTGCTTTGGCAAAGTTTTCCTATGCGCTGGTACCTAACGAAGAGGAAAAATGTCATCTTTTTCGCACAGGATTGCGTCATTCAATTTGAGCTGTTGTGGTACCATTTCAGCATGTAGTGTTTTCTAAATTGGTAGAAACAGCAGCGGTGGTAGAGCAGGATCAGCTTGAGGGGCAAGCTAGAAGAGAGGCTATAGAAAAGAGGAAAGCTATGGCGTCTAAATCTTATCAAGGACCGGCATCAAAGAGGTCTAGCTCAAGTGGAGCTTCTACATCTGCAAGCACCAGTGGTAGTTCTGGAAGGCCTAGATGTCAGATCTGTGGGAATCTACATGGAGGGGTATGTCGAGCTGGAAATAGGACCTGTTTCAATTGTGGTGAAGTGGGTCATCTTTATAAAATATGCCTAAGAAAAATGACAGCAAAGGGTGAAGAGTCAGTTCCAGCTTCTATAGCTTCCGCTTCTGGTAGTAGAGGTGGAACTGCTGGTGTATCAGGACGGGAACGTAATACTGCTACTAGATTTGGCGAACGAGGTGCCCAGCCTCGAGTTTATGCATTGATACATCAGGAGGCTCAGGAGTCACCAGATGTTATAGCAGGTACGCTCAGTTTGAATGATTCACCTGTAATTATACTATTTTGATTCTGGTGCATCACATTCTTTCATTTTTGAAAGTATCATACAAAAACTGCAACTAGAAACACGCCCATTAGATGAAGTACTTCATGTTGCATTACCTACCGGTATCACGATAAGAGTGAAATTATTTGTGGAGGTAAAAATTAAGATTAAAGATCAGGAGTTTTGGGCAAAACTGATTGTTGTACCTATAATTGAGTTTGATGTGATACTAGGAATGAATTGGTTATCTGACAATCAAGTAATTATTGATTGTCGAAAAAAGAAGATAAAAGTTCATATTCCTGAATCTTCCGATGTAGTTTATTATCGTTATGGGAGGAAGATTCCAGTAGTTACAGCTATTCAAGCACGTCAATTAGTAAGGAAGGGATGTGAAGCATGTTTAGCTGTGGCACTGAATGTTAAATCTGAGCCAGTTAAGATACAGGCTATACCAGTAGTAAAGGAGTATCCAGATATATTCCCTGAAGATTTAACAGGATTACCCCCTGATAGGGAAGTGGAGTTCCCTATAGAACTCATATCAGGGACGGAACCCATTTCTAAAGCTCCTTATCGAATGGCTACTACTGAGTTACAAGAATTGAAAACTCAATTGCAGGAACTATTAGATAAGGGTTACATTCGCCCAAGTATTTCACCATGGGGTGCACCGGTATTATTTGTGAAGAAGAAAGATGGTAGTCTACAAATGTGTATAGATTACCGTGAATTGAATCGAGTGACGATCAAGAACAAATATCCTTTACCCGAAATTGATGATTTATTTGATCAATTACAAGGAGCTTCTATATTCTCAAAGATTGATCTAAGATCTGGGTATTATCAGTTGAAGATAAAAGAAACAAATATTTCTAAAACAGCATTTAGAACCAGATATGTGCATTATGAATATTTAGTAATATCATTTGGATTAATAAATGCTCCTGCGGTATTTATGAATTTAATGAATAGAGTATTTCAGCCTTATCTTGATCAGTTTGTTATAGTTTTTATAGATGATATATTGATATACTCAAAGAATCAAGAAGAGCATATGAAACATTTACACCTGGTGTTACAAAAGTTAAGAGAAAAGAAACTGTATGCAAAATTCTCCAAATGTGCATTTTGGCTATCTAGTGTGACTTTCTTGGGTCATGTTATCAGTGTAGAAGGTATATCTGTTGATCCACAAAAAGTTACTGCAATTACGGAATGGGCAAGGCCAACCAGTGTAACAGAAATAAGAAGTTTTCTGGGAATGGCTGGCTATTATCGTAAATTTATAAAAGATTTTTCACGGATTGCATTGCCACTTACAACATTGACACAAAAAGTAATTAAATTTGATTGGAATGCAGACTGTGAGATTAGTTTCCCAAGATTGAAAGAATGTCTCATTTCAGCTCCAGTATTAGCTTTACCAGAGAGTAGTGACGGGTTTCAGATTTATAGTGATGCATCATTCCAAGGGCAGGGATGTGTTCTTATGCAACATGGAAGGGTCATAGCTTATGCTTCACGACAGCTACGACCACATGAGAAGAACTACCCAGTACATGATTTGGAATTAGCGGCAATTATTTTTGCACTAAAGATCTGGCGACATTACTTATATGGGGTAAAGTGTGAAATGTATACTGATCATCAAAGTTTGAAATATATCTTCACCCAGAAGGAGTTGAATCTCAGACAAAGGAGTTGGTTTGAGTTAATTAAAGATTATGACTTGAAAATTATGTATCAACCAGGTAAGGTTAATGTAGTAACTGATGCCTTAAGTGGAAAAACTAATTTGAGTATGATAGCTTTACAGAAAGATGACCAGTTAATAGTACTTGAGATGAAGCAGTTATCTTTGGATAGAATTAAAGGTCAAAGTTATGTATTTTTGAGTCAATTAACAGTTAGACTAAATGGCTTCAACTTGTAAGGGAAGGTCAGAATAAAGATCCGTTTTTTCAAAAGATTATCAGGAGAGTTGAAGAAGGAAAACAGAATGATTTTAATATTGATAATAACGGATTATTGAAATATAGAAACAGACTGTGTATACCAGATGTTAAAAATCTTAGACATGTGTTGTTACAAGAAGCTCATGGAGCAAAATATATCATACATCCAGGTATAAATAAGATGTATCATGATCTGAAATATATGGTATGGTGGCCTGGTATGAAGAAAGATGTGATTGAAGCTGTTAGTAAATGTATGTCATGTCAACAAGTTAAAGGTGAACATCAGCGACCTCCAGGTTTACTTCAACCATTGTCTATTCCTGTATGGAAATGGGAAGAAGTAGCTATGAATTTTGTAGTTGGACTACCAAGATCACAACAAGGACATGATGTTATTTGGGTGGTTATTAATAGATTGACTAAATCAGCTCATTTTTTGTCAATCAAAGCTACTAATTTTACTGATAAATTAGCTAAAATTTATGTGGATCAGATTGTAAAATTGCATGGGATACCATCTGCTATTGTATCAGATCGAGCTCCAAAGTTTACTTCTCAATTTTGGCAGAAAGTGCATCAAGCATTTGGTACCAAATTGAAATTTAGTACAGCATTTCATCCTCAGACTGATGGTCAGACAGAAAGAACTATTCAAACTCTTGAGGATTTGCTACGATTATGTGTGTTGGATTTTGGAGGAGGTTGGGAAACACATATTCCATTGATAGAATTTGCCTATAATAACAGTTATCAGTCCAGTATTGAAATGACACCCTATGAAGCTTTATATGGAAGAAAATATCAATCACCATTGTGCTGGTATGAAGGTGAAAGTCGAGCTATTTTGGGACCTCAATTAGTTGATGAAACTACTGAAAAAATTAAATTCATACGAGAGAAACTATGCACAGTTCAAGATAGACAGAAAAAGTATTGTGATGCTCGACATAAGAAAATAAAATTTGAAGTGGGGGATCAGGTATTTCTTAAAGTGAGCCCAATGAAAGGTGTAGTGCGGTTTGGAAAAGCTAGTAAGTTAAAACCTCGTTATATTGGACCTTTTTCAATTAAAGAAAGAGTTGGGGCTGTAGCTTACAGACTTATGTTACCATCTAAATTGGAGGGAATACATGATATTTTTGATATATCAATGTTGAGAAAATATGTTCCAGATCCTTCACAAGTGGTTCAGTTTGATTTAAAGCAGATGAAGATAAAGCCAAATTTGAGCTATAAAGAAGAACCAATCAGAATCTTAACAAGAGATGTCAGACGATTAAGGAATAAAGAGATTCCTATGATTAAAGTCTTATGGAGCAATCAGACTGAGAAAGAAGCGCCTTGGGAATCTGAAAATGAAATGAAAAAGTTTTATCCAGATCTCTTTGCTTAATTTCGAGGAAAAAATTCTTCAAAGGTGGGGAGAATTGTGACAACCAAAGAATAAAAATTTGGAGTTTTAAAAATTGAAATTATTTTGGACTCAAAAGAAATATTTTTGGACCTATTTATGAGAGAAGGAAAACAGAGGGACCAAATTGCAATTGTGCCAAAAATCAGATAACTCTGCCGTGGGAACCGCTTTTGCCCGTGCCGCCCCCTTCTTCCGTGTGTCGCCCGCGCCAGGTGAGAGAAAGGAAGTTTTCTCTTTTACCCTCTCGGTTTCTCCCTCTCTGTTTCGCTCGCTCCGCGCCCGTCTCCGTGCTCCTGTTTCCGCCTCTCTGTTCCGCCGAACCCAGCGCCGCCAGCAGTAGCAGTAGCTGCCAGCAGGGAAGAAGAAGAAGAAGAAGAAGCAATCTTTCTGTATTTCTCTGGCTTTTATCGAGCTATCAAAATGACGTATAAGAGATAGGCAAGAGTTCTAAGTTGGTTATTAAATTAAATTTATCGGTTAATTAATTAATTTGATATATGTGATTCTTGTTATTTTGAAGTACAAATGATATGTATTGTTAAATGCTTGTTTTATGGTTGAATTCATGTCGCAGGAATTATTATTACTGCTCAGAATATTTTATATGTTTTGTTATATGCATCATTCTGATTAAGCTATATGTGGAATAGAATATTGATTTCTATGTGAAATAAATGTTTAAGAATATTAAGAGTAAGATGATATATTTAATTGAGTTGTTTATCAAGTCAAAAGGCAGAATATGATCTGTGGACTTGGAACAACTAGATGTGATTATAAGATGTTTTAAAGATCGACAATGTATTAAAAAGGATTTTTTGACGTGTTTATGTTCCTGTCTATGCTCGAGCCATGCCAATGCCAGATGTGATTGGTAACCTGCCCAATTGTTGGGGATGGTTGCCAAGATGTGATTGGTAACCTACCCAATTGTTTTAATGATCGACAATGTATTAAAAAGGGTTTCTTGACGTGTTTATGTCCCTGTCTATGCTCGAGCCATGCTAATGCCAGATTTGATTGGTAACCTGCCCAATTGTTGGGGATGGTTGCCAAGATGTGATTGGTAACCTACCCAATTGTTTGCTTATAATAGTTTTACTTAGCAAGTTAGTGTTTATTGCCTACTCAGTCCTAGGGTTGGTGGACTGATGCCTTTATTGGCTGGTACTGGTGAAGAATGAGGCACACGGGAGATTTACGAACACTGAATCAAAGGAGTTTTGTTTCCAGTTTGATCTTTTTCTTACTGTATAAGCTAGATGTAAATTATGATTTGTGTATAAATAATTATGTGTTAAACATGATGTTCATAGTATCAGTTTGTTATTTAATTATGTTGCTTCCGCTATATGAGTTAAAAGTTTTTATGTTTAATCTTCCCTATGATTTAAGTGTGTTTCGTGGTGTCCTGAAAAGGGGATGTCACGTGTGGTGTCTCAAAAGGGGACGTCACAAATATAGTGAGAGATAGAGAGGGGTAGTAGGATTATCAGCTCTCTAACGAAAAGTAAAGAAAGTGAGATTGAGAGAGAGGAACTATGGGGTTATTGAGAGAGAGGATGGTTGAAGAACGGAGAGATGAGTTCACTGGTGGGGGGGAGATAAATAAAGGAACCACCCTTCGATGAAAGCGGGAGGGGGAGTGCATGTGTGTGTGTGAGAGAGAGAGAGAGAGGAGTTGTGTGTTCGCCATTGGGAGGGGGTTGAAGAAAAGAAGTAAAAAGGGAGGGATGAGTGGTGGGGTTGGAAAATGTAGAGGTAGAGAGAGGGGGAAGGGACAGATGGAGAGGTAGAGCGAAGGGCCAAGGAGGGAAGGGTTGAGCATAGGAGAGATGTTAAGATAGATTGGGAAGGGGGGAGGGAGAGGGACCCAAAGGGAGAGTGGAAGGGAAGGAACAATGTTCCCCAAACCACCCAAATATAAACCCGTTAGATTTAATCAATCACGCTACCTTCCTTTGATTTGCTCAATTTGAGAGCACTAAAACGCACCATTAAAATCATACATGAAAGCGTTTCTTACGTGTCACGTGTATTTCACATTTTCTTAGATTTAATTCTACTCGTGTTTTATAAAAATAAACATGCCTTTTAAAAAATACACTTACATTATTTTAATAATGTTATGCATATGTAATATCAGTCATCATTCAAATGCATATAATCTCATTAATAAATGACTTAAGCGTAGATGAAAATAAAATGAAAATGAGTACTAGCAAGTGACGTCAGTTTTCACGGAGGTGATTTAGATGCTCTGCATCACTCACTATCAGCATTGAAAGAAAGCCAATGGTTCTACCATTGGTGGTGATAATACCAACATTTAATTCAAAATTAAAGCAGATTATATTGTCATTACGTCATTTTATTAACGTTATCAGCATTGTTTTTAAAACCGATATTGAATATTATTATTAGTAACCATTCTTATGGATGCTGATAATGTTTCAGCTTGGCACAATATTTGCTTAACTCTGATCATTCAGGTTGATGCAAATAGTGGACGTTCTAATACAACAATCAAACTTTTATTCTGTTGTTTTAAAAGTTCTGCAGTGTTTCATTTTTTTGGAAATAACAAGAAGTTCTACATGTCGTTAGCATAGTTAACATGAATTCAAAACTGAATACATGAGATAAAATCAGAAAAACACGAAAAAAAAAAATCAAAGTCTTTCAAAAATTGTAACAATGAAGGCCTAAAGCATATAAGTTTTTAGCTTGGAAGCCACTTTGTTTTATTAAAAATACGCCAAATTTTCCAAAAAAAATAGAATTGACTTCCCTATATTGGGATGCCATGCAGAAATACATTTTTATGTGAAATCAAAACTAAGATTTTACAAGTCACATTTGTAGTACATGAAGAACACCAATGAACTCACAGTATATATGACAAAAAAAAAATGTTGGACCAATATAGAGCATCACATTTCAGCAGAACAAGAAAAACAAATCAACCCTACAGCTAAAAGAAAGTTATTCCCTATATATCAAACTAACATTCACTCTCCTGCAGTTAAATTGCCTCAGTGCAATCTAGGAATAAAAATCTGTAACAATTAATAACATCTTTGTGGTTCAATAACTTCTTCCATCAGGTTTAAAACTCCAAAAGTAAACAAATTTAGGTTAAATTGTTTATAAGCTCTGGAGGTCTAGGGTTATTGCATGTAGGCCTTTGAGATCAACATGTTATTGATGTGCGGTTTATCTAATCCAAGTTAACAAAAATCATTAAATTCTTAATGGAAAAGGTTTTCACTCTTACAAAATTACTAGACTACCCTTATCAATGTTTAGAAGTTCATTTGGTGAGAGATCATTGCAACAGGTGAATAAATAACGCAACAGTAAAGAAGAAATTTTAATAAATTTAACATTGCAAGTGACAACAGCAATGATTCAGAACTAATGAACCAGCCAACAAAAACAAAAAGACCTTAAGAACCTATAAACAATTTACCCACAAATTAATCCTAATTGCACAAAAAATATTTGAGGAAAAGATTGATAGATGGGAACATTCTTTCTGTTGGCTTTAGTCAGATTACCCTAAAGCAATCAAATAAGGCCACACAGTAAAACAAGTCAAAATATGTAGTGACTAATGTAACAAACAAGAATAAACTTTTACATAGCCAGCAAAGCATTTAAAAACATACCAACTACTAAACTCATCTACAGTTTACAATACTACTTTGGCAAAATATAATGTTCGCACAGCGCATTGAAATCATATGTTAGATGTTTTTCTCGTGGCACATATATTCCACATTTGCTTGATTATATTTCACAGAAGAAAAAAAAACATATCATATAAGAAACACATTCAGCATATGATTTCAATATTATGTGCGTATGCGATATTAATTCTACTACTTTTACATTGCCATCGCAAATATGGCTGGCCTATCCACACTGTGTAGTTAATAAGAGTTCAACAAACAAAGAAGAAATTGGCTGCTCACGTGACAGCTCAAATGCATGAAAACAGTTTTAACAGCGACTAGTTCTAATTCTATCCACCTCGTTTGCATGAAGCACTGATGTCGAGAGGATCTGGGGCATCGACATGCCACCAGAAACAACGATTTCTGCGATTAAGAAGAAATGGAACTTAAAATTTACACAAAATATTGTGAAATCTGAGGACAATTTCAAATTGAAGATGATAACATAATAGCAATTACCAATTCCTTCACGGACAGATAAATTGGGCCTGATCACGTCACGTGAATTTATCATGAATATATCCCCTATGTAGAGATGGTTAGTTGGAACATAGACACAGACAAGCTCCTCCTCACCAGAATCACTCTGATAATAATCAGCATTCTATGTTAAGATTAATAGAGTAACCAGATGATGAGTTCAAGGCATTTACAAATATAAGAGAAAATAGGACTTAAAAAGAAAAAAAAAAACAGAAGAAAGAATTTCTAATAGAATCAAAAAAATCACAAGTACTTTCCCAAATAAGCATGCCATCATAATCGTAAACTCAGGTCATGTTTGAGCTGAAGAAACATGAACTCAAATAAACTTGACCCCACCACAAGATATACAAAGCGATAGTGATAACCCTAATTCATTGATTTAATTGTGACTATCAGCATAACTGTGACCAAATTGGAGCTTACTGATACAGTAAGGCAAATGTTTTTCATTACTTCCTTGTGTACGACATACAATAAATTACGTACATGCAGATCTAAAATCATAAATTTGATTAGGTCCACTTAAACCCAATCGAGTCAAGGTTGAGTTGGTGGATCAGACCTGTTTAACTTTGAGTGAACTTCAAGTTGGCAAGTTGGGTCGGACCCAAACTAGACTCATGAACATTCAGAATACATATTAGAAAACATCTCTGGGATTAAAACATGAAGAATGGAATGTTTTTCATTCATGGATGGAAAAGGTATTCCATAAACAAACTGCAGGCATGATTAATGAATAAAAAAGGACCGGAAAAAAATACAAACGTACAAATATACAAATGAACTGGAAAAAATACAAATGAATAATACAAATATCGATCTGCAAATGTTTCTTGAGGACTGGAAATAAGATAACTGATTGGGTGTTCACTTACATACCTGAAGAGTAAGAGTTGAAGTGATGAACCCGAAAGCATATTCACCAATCCTAGGATGTCTTATAATGGCCACTTCCTTGAAGGCCTGTGTGTTCTGATCTGTAATCAGAGAAGTTAGCAACAATAAAACATCCAAGAAAAGGCAATGGATGGAAGGAAATTACCAGGTGATATGGCAGCACTTATTTGCTTAGATGCATTGTATATATGGCGAACAAATGGCATCCTCTTGATAAACCATTCCCCAAGACCAAGGACAGATGCACCAAGCCATGACGACATAAACACTCCAACCAAGAAGATAAATGTAATAGAAGTTACAAAACCAAGTCCTGAAACAAAAAGGTGGTGAACTTCAGATTAGAAGTTGAAGAAACAGGTTACTGGAGAACTTAATATTGGGAAAAAAAATAAAAAGGTAGAAACCAAAACAATAGATTCCTACAGCATATTAGTTTCTAAGAAACCTGATGGCAAAGAAAACAAAACAGATAAGAGAAAGAGCAGGTAGAAAGGGAACAGTGCTAAGCTAAAGACAAAAACCACACAAGGGATAGGTAAGTGATAGGAGGCGTCCAAGGCAAAAGCTGTTTAGCTGACACAGAAATGAAAACTGTACTCCCCTATCCAAACATGTTAATATGCATGCAAATTAAAAAAAAAAAAATAGAATGGATGCATATAGACCTCTTTTATCTTGCTATTGAAGTGCGAAGCAAAATTCTCATTTCTCACCTTATGATCCAGTTCATTGAAAAACACATGCTGGATATTTGATTTGAAATGTTAGAAGTGAGTTAAGAATACAGGTTGAGATATGAGATTATCTTGTAGACTAGCTGTCATACACTCCATTAAAACAATTTCTTAATCACCTGTGGACATAGGAAAAATTTGTCGAGCCATCAAAATATCTTGTGATTCCTCTTCTGCCTACCCCTTCTTAGAATCGCTTCCAACTATACTAATGATGAGTGCTATTTGATCCTAACAAATGCATCTTGCCTATTTAGCATGCGCACCCAAAAACATACATATTTATTTTGCTAATAAAGTCTCAGAATCTCATTAACCGTAGCTTTATTTGAATTGGCAAAAAATCTTCATAAGGAACCACAGTTTTCCAATAGTTGAATAAACCAGCAAGAATTAAACGAAAACAGTGACATCCTTATAGTTGAATAAACCAGTAAGAACTACTTCACATCCCAAACATTTATTAAAAGAATGCAAAGAAATACTTTGTTCCAGAATGACTAAGCATACCAAAGATGTTGATCCCAAGCTGGGCATATATTGGTGAGAAGAATCCATCAACAAAACGAATAAACCACCAGGTGATATAGAACGTAACTGCAATAGGAAACAAGATCACACTGCACAAAAGAATTTCAATTAAATGGTCGTCAATAATAAATGACAAGCCAAAACATTTATGTTTATTATAATACAGCATTACGTATATTCACAATATGTAAATATTCATATATCAACAAAGCATGATGGTAAATGTATGTTTTAGAGTTAAGCCTAATATGGTAAATGTATGTTTTAGAGTTAAGCCTACTATATCAGTAATTGCTTCTTCAATTACTGCTGCAACATTCTAATTTCATGACAACTTTGTCGCTAGCATCTTTTTTACTTATTCTGCTATGAGAAATATGACAAAACTAAATATAAAAGTGAGTTAATTCTTCCAAGGATAAAGAAATTACAAAACGTCAATATAGATAATGACAATGATGGCATCAATAATTTAACTCATAGAAAAGAAAGAAAAGCTGAAGAAAGAAGGTTACCATCCTGTCATGAACTTTTTTGATGCCCAGCTACGGATCACTTTATAAAATGCCTGGGTCATTAGATAAATTTTGGTCAGGTAGTACAGTTACAATGTATAAAATGGTGAAGCAAGAAACAACAGCATAGAGCACAAGGTTAATTGCAAATAAAACAAAAGAATGAGTTGTCCAGATACAAGCTGACCACTTAAATTAATGTCTCATACACACTTTACACACCGAAAGTTCTCATAAAAAATCCTCTAAGAATCGAACAAATGATTACTAACAAGTTGTACGCCATCAATTTAAATTTGATATCCATTGATGAATATGCCTTAAAGAGTTTTAAAAAATAATTATATAGTGAGATGTGTTAGTATATAGGTCAGCATTGAAAAAACTTACGGAAGAGATGTTTAGAAAAAGAAGCATCATAATACATCATTTGAAAGCTTGACAGTAAGTTCATCCCAAAATCTAGGATTTGGTAATTAAAAATGAAGAATTTCGTAATTAAAGTTTTCAGATGATGCTGAAAGCACTGTTAAGATAGTAGTTACGGGATGGAAGTAAAACAAAGCCATTTAGAAAGTCAATGAATCAAAATGAATAAATGCCTCAACTAACGAGCTGAAGGTGGAAATCAAGAAAGGTTGGCAAGGATTCCTATGAAGGAAGAAAAAAGATATAAAAGCAAGTTTCTTTCTTACGAAGATTTATCACAGAGGTGATGGACTATTTGCCAAAAACAGATAACACCCAAGGGGCAAATGCTATATCTTCTTCAATTCAGATTTGATACTACATATTAAAGGGAAGTTTTAAGAAAGATGAATAACCAATCAGCCTAGTACTGAGAGGCTTGATTCAGTCTAGACAGAAGTTAGCTTTAGCTCTCTCCACAGTTCTTAAATTGAATTTTCCATCCTTAATAAACACTATCTCATTCTCTTTTTCATTCTTTCAATGAAAGCCCAACATATATATTTACTAATGCTGTAACAAACAAAAGATTCTTAAATGAGCCCAAGGAAGTTCCGAAGAGGTGCCACTACAAGAAATAGCACTGAAACCAGAGCCACTCAGTTGTGAGGCAATCAAATTAGAAAAGGGCTATCTTTCAGACATCTTGACTAGAAGTAGATTCAAAACAGACGACAACTCAAGAAGTCCACGTAATTATATGGATTGCAACAATTAATATAAATATACATAATTTGAAAGATGTTCCTAACAAGAAAACTTGCTTTGGTATCGGAAGTTCATTAAAAAATCTGGTGCAGTCTTTTAACCATATCAAAGCAATTGTTATGGGAATGAAAACACAAAGATAATGATTCAATAGTGAGCTCAACTCGCATTATGTATAACTCCCACAAGGGTAGCAAATGATAAAGGGGATATCATTCTTGTATTTTGTTAATTCCATCCATTCGAAAACTTGCTCCAATCCATTGACATTTTTTATGTCATCTTCCATAAACAATCAAGAATAAGCACTAGAAAGCATACAAACTACATGGAAGTGGAGAATTAATCCTCAAGAAATTGCCATATAACTAAGAACCTACCAGCATGAACCACAATTTTATCTATTCTGGTATTCAACAAAAATTAGAACAAAGACATGAAATACAATGAAAACGTGAAAAAAGATTACAAAGCATTATGACAACTCGTCAACTAAATCAAAATCTAGCCAACAAAATTTTTTTTTGTGAGAAACGCATAAAAAGGATCTGAAAGATGCCCTAGTTCTGAGATCAACAGCCAACTCCGCATCATTAAAAATTAACTTAATAATCTCCTTCAAAGAGCGCACTTCTTGCAGAAACTGCACCCAAACCAGATCAGATACCACCGATAGCGCATCAACTGAAACAGAGAAACCCGATTCAAAAAACCTAAAAACCCAATCCAAGCTCTAGCTGACCGATCACCGACTTGTGTGAACTCTACCCTCCGGGTTTCCTCCATCAACATATGAACAAATCAATACAAAGAAAACCGGAATTTGAAACAAAGATCGGCGAACCTCTCTGCCTGAGTGGTGGTGGCCGGAAGCCGAGGCAGAAGATGACGCCTTCGACTCGGAGCCGTCGACAGGGTCACCGCCGACGGGGATCAGCAGCTCGCGATCTCTTTCTCTGCTCCCCATCCCGCCAGGCGACTTGTCGTCGCCCATCAGCCGCCCAGCACTTCCACTTTTGCAGGTCTTCCCCGCTTCGGCTCTTCCCTTCCTCTCTTTTCTTTGTTAAATTAAAATTAAATAAAAGCTTGAAAATTTATTTCTCATCCTTGAAAATAAAAATATGCATTTTCACCTTTATTAAAATATCAAATGCATGTTTTATCCACTATAAAAAAAAATGTATGTTTTATCAAAAAAAAATCACATATATGTTCTTATTCTATCAAAAAATATTTACGTTTTTATCAATATAAAATATAAAAATACCAACAATATGATTATTTAGGTGTGATTATTTAGGTGCTACGATCTAATAAATAATTGCCTTAGAATGACTTTACAATCTTAATTTAATTATACTAGTTGTATACTATTTTTTTATTTCTTATCACTAGACTAAGATATTAGTTCAAACTTAAAATAATTAAATAAATAAATAGAATATATCCAAGTTGCAGCTCAGTTGTAATAAAATTCATCGACATCAACAATGTTGGTGAGTTCATCAAAGATTTTTTTAATTGGCAAGGTGTGCGGCATTGGTCATATAGGCTCAACAAAGCCCTAGACCCATGTTTGATCTACGATGTTAGCATCAAAAACTATATTGCCTTTCTTCGTCTCATTGGCTATATCTCTTTATAAATCCTTGTCTTCAATAGAATCAGGTTCAGTGTGAACTGCTCATCAATTAAAATGGATGATTTGTAACGTAGAAAAATATCGGTCTTTCTCTTCTCCCTCTCCACTCTTTCACGTTAATCTCTGTCTTTCCGCTCTTTTCTATGCTCTCTTTCTCTCTATCGCTCCTAAGCAATAGTGTTGCTTGCTTATTTTTATCGAGATTGAGAAGAAATTTTCGGTGCTTTCCTCCTTCACGACTGCCGACCCTTAGAGGAGAGCAGATGGAGGAATATATCACTACGATAATCATGGAGTTTGAGGACTAAAGAGGTAGGGAACAAAAATAGAGAAAGAAAGAGACAATGGAAAATAGTGTAATTGAAACTTATTAATTTTGTTTCACACAAAACTCATGGTTTTAGAATAAATTTTTTTAGTACTTGAATTTTTGAGTCAGAAATTAAAGTTGTTTCTGGATCCAGATAGCTAGCAGGTCAATTGATTGAAATCAGAGACTGAAATTGAAATCAGATTTAGCACTTTGAGTAATGTTAATATTAGTTAAAAGATAAATAGCAAATAAATCCCTCTATTTTAGGTCTACATGCAACTAGGTCTATCGAATTTTTAGAATAACCAAATCAGTTCTCGAGTTTAAGGTAACGTGCAAATAAATCTTTCACATTAATAAAAGTTTTCATTAAAGAATAAATTTCTCATAGTAATGAATCAGTTTGGTTAATTTGAAAAATATATTAAAATATTTTATTGAGTCAAATGTTTAAATTAGTTTAGTAATTAGAAAAAATATTTTTTATTGGGGCTTTTAATTAATGTCAAAGAACGTGTTTGCACCTTATCTCAAATTGGAGAATTAATTTGAAAATTAAAGTGACCCAATAGCACATAGGTTCAAATTAGAGGGGCCTAATTGTTATTATCCCTCATTTAAACGTTGATGTTATCATTATGTTGATGTTTGTTTGGTTCGCTGTCAATACAATAATAATCCAACGCTCTCTCCCATCATTACAAATAGGATGTAAATGTCGCTCAATTTTGATTGGCATTTAGATGCCATTTTAGTATGATAATCTTATAATTTTTTATAATATTATCTAAATATATCATTAAATTAAATAATTAATTTCTTCGTATAATAAAACATAACAGCACAATAATATTAAGAAGGTATTTGATTCAGTGTTATCTTGGTATCATATCATGTAATTTATATGTCATAATGCTATCTTTTGAATAATAATTTTATAATTTTTTAAAAATTTATCTATACGTATTATTAACCAAATAATTATTTTTATTTAAATAATATTACAGAATACTAAAATAATATTGAACCAAACATACTTTAAATCAAATATCTCTTAAATTGTTTCTTATGTCACCAGCTTAAAATGATGGTCTTAGGTTTGAAGTGCATGATTTTAAGTTTTCAAAATTGTGAACTTTCCTGTTTGGCGCGACGACCAAAACAGGACTAAAATAGTACTAATTTAAAAAATAACAACAATAATAATAACAAATAAATTTTTTAAATCATTCTATACAAATTCAAATATAAAAAATATTATTTTACTTTACATACTCAACAATTTAAAATAAAAATATCAACTTTATTTCACATTCTAGATCAAAATATTAAATCGAGTATTTTGATCTAAGATGTGAAATAAAGTTTATATTTTTATTAAAATTATTGAGTATGTGAAGTAAAATATTATTTTTTATATTAAAATTTATGTAGAATAATTAAAATAATTTATTTATTATTATTATTATTATTATTTTTTAAATTAGTACTGTTGTGGTCCTGTTTTGGTCCTCGCGCTAAACAGGGCCTTTTAGTATTGAGCATAACTTCAGAAAAGAAAATAGTAATGAATGTGTTTGAGAAAGAAGTGAGATATGACTGAGAAGTGAATCTTATCTTATATTTATATTATGATTGACAAATAAAACCTAGCAAATCATAATGTCATGAAGAGTTATCATAATAATTCATAGTTAGCTATACCAACTAAATCCTAATATGCTGCATAACCACAATATATGAAACATAAGCACGACAATAATGAACTTCAATGACATTTCATTTCTTTAAATTTAGGGGGCGTTTGGTTTGATGTTATCTTAGTGTTATGTTATGTAATCTAGATGTCATGATATGTAGATATCGTCTTTTGACTGATAATTTTATAATCTAATAGAAGATTTTTTGTATATGTCATTAAACTAAATAACTGCTTTCTCTAAATAACATAACATAACATCAAGATAACATTGAACCAAACACCCCTTAATCTTTCTGCTTCCATTTCTTCCATTGTAAGATGAGCTGATATTTCATTAATTACGGAGGTGTGACGTGCATCGCATATGTACTCATTTGATGATAATGTTTGTATCTGTAAAATTTTCTCCAATATTCTCACATTGCCTACAAGTATACCCTCACATTCATAATTACAGTTGTAAAGTATTATGTTACTCTGATGGTCAAAATTTGAAAGTTAATATTTCATTTTTGACTACAAATTGACGTCAATTAGCTAATAAAATCATTGATTTACAGTGTAAATATCATTTCATATGATTAAAGATAAAAGTACTCACTTTCTAAAAAAGATGCCAACACCACAAAATTTTTGTGTGTGTACGTATTTTTTTTAACATAAAGTTCAGATGTTTGAAATGTAATTCAGCTAATATATGTAGTTGGAAAATATAACAATTAACATGTTTACATGCGAGGATATCATGAATTCGATTTTGGCTTAAATTAATTTTTATTTTAAATAAGCATTGGTCTTAAGTCTTCAAGATTTGGGCTACAGACTTAGGGCTTCAAGCCAAAAGCTTCGGGGTTTAGGTTTTGGGCTTGGAGCTTGGCACTTGGGGCATGGTGCTTAGGGATTCAAACTTGGGGCTTTGGGCTTTGGGCTTTAGGCTTTGGGCTTCGGGCTACGAGCTTCAGGCTTAGGGCTTGGAGCTTGGTGCTTGAAGTGTCGGGCTTGGGGTTTCGGCCTTCAAACTACGGGTGCTTCGAGCTTTGGGCTTTTAACTTGGAGCTTCAGGCTTCAGGCTGTAGGTTTTAGGATTCGAGCTTCGGGTTTTGGGAATGAGGCATCGGGCTTCGGGCATTATGCATGGGGCTTTGAGCTTCAAGCTACGAGCTTGGGGCTTGGGGCTTAAGGCTACGAGCTTTAGACTATGGGCTACGGACCTCGGACTTTGGGCTTGAGGCTTCAGGCTTGGAGCTTGAGGCTTCTGGCATGGGGCTCAGGGATTTTTGGTTAGGGAATAAGGCTTAGGGCTTGGTGGTTTTGGCTTGGGCCTTTGGGTTTCGAGTTTTGGGCTTGGGGCTTTGGGTTATGTGCTTGGAGCTTAGGGCATGGGTTGGGGCTTCTAGTTTTGGACTTTGAGCTCTGAGGTTCGGGCTTCGGGCTTTAGTCTAATTTTTAAATTATTATACTATTATTAGTCTATAATTGATTCAAAATTTCATTCAAATAAAATACATAAATAAAAGTCATTTATATAAATCATACATATCAATTAAAATCACAAAATTATTACTAATAAAATTAAAATTGATGTACTCGAGCACTACAATTCTCCCCTCCTTAGAGAGAATTTCGTCCTCGAAATTCAGATGAAAAGTTCAGGATATGAATTCATCATATCTGCCTCAACTTCCCAAGTTTCTTCTCGTTCGACCTGATTATTCCATAACACTTTAATTATGGGGATCTCTTTATTTCGTAGTCTCCTTACATCTTTAGCTAAGATCCTCATTGGTTTCTCCTTGTAGCTTAGATCAGACCTCAACTCTAAGACACTTGGCTCAAAGTGAATTATTCGGGAAGGATCTGAGATACACTTCCTTAACATAGACACATAAAATACATTGTGTATTCCAGATAACTGAGGTGGTAATACTAGTCTGTAGGCAACTGCTCCAACCCTTTCAATAATCTCACAGTGTCCAATGTAACGAGGATTCAATTTATTTGCCTTTCCAAATCTCACAACACCCTTCATTGGGCTAACCTTTAGAAATACCAGGTCACCTACAGAAAATTCTATTTTTCTATGACGCGTATCAAAATATTTCTTCTGTCTATCCTGGGCTAACAATAGCCTTTCCCTTATCTTCTTAATTTTCTCAGTCGTCTCGTCAACTAATTGAGGGCCAAGTATTGTACGATCGCTGTCTTCATACCAACACAATGGTGACTGACATTTTCTACCATATAATGCCTCATATGGTGCCATTTTGATACTCGTTTGATAGCTATTATTATAGGCAAACTCAATAAGTAGTATGTGATTCTCCCAATTTCTCCCAAAGTCAAGCACACATATTCTCATCAAATCTTCTAGAGTTTGAATCGTTCTTTCTGTCTGACTATCTGTCTGAGGATGAAAAGTTGTGCTGAACTTCAGAGTAGTGTCAAAAGTTTTATGTAAATTTTTCCAAAAGTGTAATGTGAATTTAGAATTCCGATCCGACACAATAGATGTGAGTACACCATGTAGCCTCACTATTTGATCCACATACACCTTTGCTAACTTGTCAGAAGAATCGGTAGTCTTAATCGGTAGAAAATGAGCAGATTTTGTTAGTCGGCCCACAATCACCCATATAGCATCATTACCTCACTGAGATTTAGGCAAACCTACTATGAAATCCATTGCTACCTCTTTCCATTTCCATGTAGGAATAGGTAGAGGCTGTAGTAATCCTCCGGGTCGTTGGTGCTCACTTTTCACCAGTTGACATGATATGCACTTCTTAATTACCTTGATGACATCTCTCTTCATCCCAGGCCACCACACAATCTGCTTTAGGTCATTGTACATCTTGCTTTCACCTGGATGAATACTGTATTTAGAGTTGTGAGTCTCCTCCAATATCATCTGTCGGAGTTCATTTACTTTTGGTATGCAGATTCTATCTTGAAATTTTAGAACACCCTGTTCATCCAGTTTGAATTCTGATTGTCATCCGCTATTCATTTTCTCTATAATCTTCCGAAGTTCCAAATTTTCTTTTTGACCTTCTACTACTTACTGAAGCCAAATAGGTCTTACTATCAACCGACTTAAGTAACTCAAATACTTTTCCTCCACTCCAGTTAATAATAGCCTTTCAAATTCAAACACTAATTATTGATCTGCTTTATCGAGTGTGATCATACTCAAACTAGCCTTTCTGCTCAAAGCATCTGCAACTACATTTGCTTTACCAAGATGATAAATAATTTTCAGCTCATAATCTTGAATTAACTCTAACCATCGCCTCTGTCTCAGATTTAATTCCTTCTGCGTGAAGATATACTTCAAGCTTTGATGATCTGTGAATATATCACACTTTACTCCATAGAGGTAATGTCGCCAAAGTTTTAGATTAAATACTAGTGCTGCAAGTTCTAAATCGTGAAGTGGATAGTTCTTTTCATGCGGTCGCAATTGACGAGATGCATAGGCAATCACTTTCCCGTGCTGCATAAGAACACATCCAAGTCCTTGCAATGAAGCGTCACTGAACACTTGAAACCTTTCACTTCCTTCTGGCAGTGTTAACACCGGAGCTGACACTAAACAGTTCTTTAACCTCTGAAAACAGTTTTCACATTCTTCACTCCATTCAAATTTAACTACCTTCTGAGTTAATCTAGTTAGTGGTAGGGCTATCTGAGAGAAACCCTTCACAAATTTACGATAATAACTAGCTAAACCCAGAAAACTCTTCACCTCTGATACACTAGTAGGCCTCGGCCAATCCATTACAGCTGAAACTTTATGTGGATCAACTGATACACCTTTCGCTGAAATTACATGTCCCAAAAAGGTCACATTTGATAACCAAAAGTCACATTTCAAAAATTTGGCATATAACTGATTTTCTCTTAACTTTTGTAGTACTAAGTGCAAATGCTGAACATGATCACCATGCTTCTTCGAGTATATTAATGTCATCTATAAATACGATGACAAACTGATCTAAGTACGGACGAAATACTCGATTCATCAAATCCATAAATGCAGCTGGAGCATTCGTCAGACCAAAAAGGCATCAATAGATATTCATAATGCCCATATCTAGTCCTGAAAGCTGTCTTTGGAATATCTTCCTCCTTGATCTTCAACTGGTAATAATCACTTCGAAGATCTATCTTCGAAAATATTGATGCTCCATAAAGTTGATCAAAAAGGTCATCGATACGGGGTAGTAGGTACTTATTTTTAATAGTAACTCTATTCAATTCCCTGTAGTCAATGCACATTCATAGGGTCCCATCCTTCTTCTTCACAAATAATACTGGTGCTCCCCCTGGAAAAACACTGGGGCGGATGTAGCCTTTTTCCAACAACTCCTGCAACTGAGACTTCAACTCTTGCAGTTCAGAAATAGCCATTCGATACGGTGCTCTAGAGATAGGCTCCATCCCAGTTAGTAAATCAATAGTGAATTCAATCTCCCTATCTGGAAGTAATCCTGACAAATCTTCTGGAAATACATCAGGATATTCATTCACCACTGAGACATCTTGTAACTTAACCTTTTGTCATCGCATTTAATGCCATGGCTAAATAAGCTACACATCCTTTCTTCATTAGTCGATGTGCTTGCATAGCTTAAATTAACGACATCTTCTTTCCTCTTCCATAGATCACCAAGTCCGAAAATGCCGTGGTTCAGATTTTTATTTTCTTTTCTCGACAATCAATGATCACCATGCGTCGAGATAGCCAATCCATTTCTATAATTACATCAAACTCAAAGATAGGAACCACTATCAGTGTAGCGCCAAAATTACGATCTTTAATTTTGATGTTAACTTCAACAAAGGATTTTACCACTAGTGTTGCACCCATTGGCAATACTATAGAAAGTGGCTTATTGAGTGTACGAACAACTAAAGATAATCTCTTTACCACAAGTTCAGAAATAAACGAATGCAAAGCTCTTGAATCAAATAATACAATCACTGGTGAATCACAAATAGTAAAAGTACCTGTGACAACTTCTGGAGATTCCTGAGCTTCTTGCTGGGTGATAGCATAAATGTGTGGCTGCGCCTGTACTCCTCGTCCTCCAGATGATGGTGCAGGTCCTCGTCCTCTACTAGCAGATATCATGGCACCACCTCCACGTCCTCCTGATGCCAATGTTACAGATGTTGTAGCTTTTGGGTCTCCACTAGCAGGTCCTTTGGGACATAACCTCGCATAATGACCTCGCTCTCCACAAGTGAAACAAGTCACCAATGAATTTCCACTTGTACCCTTGAAGTAAAAGCTTCCACAAGAATTAGTTTTCTTTGAAGATTGCCCACCAGAATGCCTTGTTGTCATTTCTTTTCTCTTAATGGCCACTGCACTCATCCTTGCCTGTATAGCTAATTCATTCTGCTCTACTCGAGTTGCTATCTCCACAATTTCACAATATGATTTTGGTTGTTGGGAAATGATCAATGTGCGTATGCTGTCACGCAACCCATTCACAAATAAATCACACCTATCCTCTTCAATAGATACCAGCTGAGGTGCATACCTAGAAAGAGCAGCAAACTTTGCCTCGTACTCTGGAACTGACATTCCACACTGTAGTAAGCGAGATAATTCATCTCTCATCCGCTTTCTAGCTGAGGCAGGAACATAATTCTATCTGAAGGCTTCAAGAAACTCATCCCAAGTGATATTTTCTACTGTTTTATCACTTAGGTTAACTCTGTGATAGTTTGTCCACTAGTTATCTTAGCATCATCCATCACAAAAGCAGCTAAAGACACCTTTCGATTAGTAGGGCATCGGATGCTCTCAAATGCTTTCTCTATTCTTCCCAACCAATTCTCTGCCACAAATGGATCAGTTGAGCCTTCAAAGTGTTGAGGGTGCATCTTCTAGAATTGTTCCACCACACGATCCATATGTGATTCTTCTCTTTCGGCTGTTCGTTCCACTCGAAGTGGTGCATGAGGTGGGATGGCTCCAATCTTGTCCACTAGAGCAGTGAGTACAGTAGTCAGTTGCTCAGTTGCACTAACAGATAATCCTTCTCCCCTTGCCTCATTCTGGGGATTCAGATTGGGATTGCTTTCTGCAGATTGTACTCCCGAAACTTGATTCCTGAAACTTTATTCTCATCAGTATTACAACAAACATTTAAATCAAACATAGCAGGTACAATGAGTGTAGGTGCAACCTATTTCTACTCACTCTTACAAGTTAAATTCTCTAAGATTCTTTAACTTAAGCTCTGATACCACCTTGTCACACCCCCTTAATATCACGCAATCTTTCTTCCAAATATGCCATGACAAATGGAGTGCGACGTTACAATAAAGAGAAAAACTAAGACAGCTAAGAAAGTTTAAATTAATAATAAACCAACAAACTAACTCAAACTTCTTTATCACCAAAGAAAAGTCACAACTAGTGATAATCTAAAACAAATGATCATAAATAAACTGTAATTAGTTCAAATGTTCAGAATTTCAAAGATGAAAAATAAATCCTAGCTTCCTAAAAATCCTCTCCATCGCATTCCCCATTCCCTTGTGCTTCTTATTGACCTGCAGTACCTGTCATAAAATAGCGTCAGTCGTAGACAATGTAGACTGAGTAAGCAAATTTAACTAATAAAATAAAATAAAATATTGCATACAACATTCAAATATTTTTTCTTTTCATTAGAGTGCAATGATAACATGCTTTTGTAATTAAGAAAAGATATAAGAACATCATTCGATACATAGCAGCATAATAATAAGAATTGCATAAGTAAATAAATACAATGCTACAATAATTTTAATAATTATTTTCTTATATATATTTATTTATTTATTTATTTGGGCCCTTGGGATTCTCGAATATAGCGCCCTGTCTGCCTCAGCCCAGTTGCCCCTAGTTACATCTCTTTGAGCACTGTGAGTCCCGTACGATCTCACAGTCCCCCATGAGTCCTTCCACCTCATGGATAGAGTTGGGGTCTTATCATTCTATTTGGGATAGTTCACATTATAAGTGAATTTTCTCAAATTTTATTTTCATGACTGAGGTAGATGCGGTTATATCGAGATCCCAAATATCTAATTTTTCGAGTTATCGTGATAAAGTTATTAAATTTCTTATATTTGTTTTATATATTATTTCTAAGCACAAGTTCATGACTCAGCAAAATAGCTCACGGTAAGTCCCTTCTCGACTTATAATTTATTTTAATAGCCCACTAGGCTAAACCATGGTGCTGTCATATCAATTTATGTTTCAAACAAATTATATAAATTGCAGACAAAATATAATAATTCAATATTTCTATTACATCATGCTTAAACAGAGAAGTTAAATAAAATTAATTAAATTATGCATAATATAATCACGTGACTATCCTAAAGTAAGTACAGAGAAAAATATGCCATATAAATATCTTAATATGTGAAATTCATGGCTGACAACCTATGCAAAATCTATGGCCGGCAGCTTGACACCAATCCTATTGCACCTCGCCGTATAATTTTCAAACGCAACAATTTTATACAATATTATACTAAATTATGCATTATAAAAAAACATATTCAGGCAATTAACTAATATTCAAAATCAGCGAACATAAATATAAAATTTCTAGAAAATCTCTTCGCCCAAGAATTTATATTGAATAAAGAAAAACGCCAAAATTTCTTGCTCTTTTTAACAAATAATAAAATTATCCCAAATTTTTCAATATTTCGCATAAATCAAATTAACGAGGGTATGCAAGAGATCGAGCAATAAATGTAATTCCATGAATCATCATACAAATTTTATCTAATTCAAAATAATAAATTTTCTTGAGAAATTTAAATTTATATACTCATTAGAATCGTTTGCCTACTTCTTGTTTACCATGGTTGCGAATATCTCTCGACTTTCTCTCAGATTTCTCCATGTTGCACCAGCTTAGCATGTCTCCTTTCACCATGAACGAAAGAATAATTTCGGATAAAGAGCTTTTCGATCAGTGATGAAACCCCTCTCTCTTATATTTTTTTTCTCTCTCCTGCGGTTTTCCTTTGGGAACCGACGCACGAAATAGGAAAAGAACGTTTCATCGTAACTCCTTCCCTTAAATTTAGCCCCTAATTAAATGATAATTAATTAATTAATTGCTTAAGACTAAATTGCTCTTAATCTTATAACTAGACTCTAGATTATTCTAAGAGATAATTTAGTCCAATCTTTAATGATATGCATCCAATTAAAATATCTTCTAATTTTTAAATTATTATACTATTATTAGTCTATAATTGATTCAAAATTTCATTCAAATAAAATATATAAATAAAAATCATTTATATAAATCATACATATCAATTAAAATAACGAAATTATTACTAATAAAATTAAAATTGATGTGCCCGAGCGCTACAATGGACTAAGCTTGAAGTTACTTATGAAAGAACAAATTAAGTCAAGGAATCAAAAATTAATATGTTGATTCTTAACTATGAGTTGTTCGAAATGAATCCGAATGAGTCTATTAAAGATATATTTACTCGTTTTACAAATATTACTAAAGGACTGATCTCTCTTGGAAAGACTTTTACTAATGAAGAGCTTGTTAGGAAAATTTTAAGATGTTTTCCTAGCTAGAAAATAAAATGACAAGGCAACGACAATAGTGGAAGCTAGAAATCCCTCCATTCTTAAGCTTGATATATTTTTAGGATTACTAACAACATATGAATTAGAGATGACGAGAAAGAAGAAAAAGAAAGATGAAAAAAACTCAAAGAAGAAAAAGACTCTTGCACTTAAAGTTGCCTCTCCACCTACTACCGAAGATGATACCAGCTCTAGTAAAAATGATGAAGAAAAACTTGATGAAGAGATTGCTATAATTTCAATGTGATTTAATACTCTCATAAAGAAAAAGAAAAGCTTCTCTCGTCGGCCTCCAAGAAAATCCTTCAAGAAAAAGGATAAAAAGGAAAGTACTTCAAAAGGCAAAGATGGAGAAGTTACATGTTATGAGTACAACAAATCAGGCCATATAAAGCCTAATTGCCTTCTCCTTAGCCCAAGAAGATCAAGAAAAAGAAAGCCTTAGTTGCTACTTGGAGTGATTCAGGTCAAAGCACAAGTAGTGAAGAAAAGGATGAAGTGGCCAACCTATGTTTCATGGCCAAAGATGATGAAGAGGACACAACGAACTCGGTTAATGAACCCTCCTTATCTTATGATGAACTTGAAGAATCCATGTTTGACCTCATTGGTGAGTATGACAAACTGAAAAATAAATATTGCTCCTTGAAGAAAATTCATTTTAACTGTGATGCTGCATTTAGTGATCTAAAAAATAATATTAGTGATCTTACTAAAAATAATAATAGTCTTATCCAACATGTTAATAAGCTTAATGCAGAGAATAAAATTTTGAAGGTGAAAATTAGCTTGCATGAAGTTAAGAAATTCAGTGAGAATAATATCATTTTTCATGTTAGAAAGAAATCCATTATCAGAAATATTGATTATTCACCATCTCATGCCTACATGTATGCATTGCCTCATGTAACTTGTAATTTCTGCAATAAGCATGAACATGTAGCACAAATGTGTACTATTAGAAAATCTATGTTTTTCACTAGAATTTCTCATTATGCTTGGATACCTAAAATTAATTTATATATTGATAATTCTACTATCACTAATCTCGTAGGACTCAAACATGTTTGGGTACCTAAATCAAAGACTTGAGATTTTTTATGTAGGTTTCTCTACATTGGGATCGGTGGAGATATGTGATTCTTGGATAGCGGGCGCTCACATATATGACTGGAGATATTTCAAAGTTCACCTCGCTTAAGCCAAGAAATGGAAATTTTGTGATTTTTGGTGACAATACCAAGAAGTGTATAATCAATATTGATAAAGTCGGTAAAGATACATCCACCTTTATTGATAAGGTTCTTTTAGTTGAGGGACTTGCATATAATTTACTTAGTATTTCACAACTGTGTAATATTGGTTATGAAGTCTCTTTTAATGCCTCTGAATGTTCGATTAAGCTTGATAGTAATATTATATTTGTTGGTAAAAGAAGCAATAATGTATATCTTGTTGATCTTAGTCCTATTGATTGCAATGATCTGAAGTGTTTAGTATCTCATACATGTGATTCATGGTTATGGCACCGTAGACTGGGACATGTTAATATGCATACCATCCAAAAAGTCTCTAGATTAGATCTTAGTAAAGGTTTGCCTAAAATAGCTTTTGAGAAAGATAAAATTTGTGATACATGTCAATTAGGAAAACAAACTAGAATTTCATTCAAATCCAAGCATGACATCACATCATCAAAATCATTTGAGATATTGCATATGGATTTATTTGGTCTTAATAGGACTCTAGCCTTAGTGGTAAGAAATATTGTCTTGTTATTGTAGATACTATTTTAGATTCTCATGGACTTTATTTCTTGCACATAAGGATGAAATATTTGACTATTTTAAATCTTTTTACAAGCGTGTTTCAAATGAAAAAGGTTTTGAAGCGATTTCTATTTGTAGTGATCATGGCGATGAGTTTGAGAATGAGCATTTTGAAACCTTTTGTGACGAGCGAAGCATCTTACATAATTTTTCGGCTCCTCGAACACCTCAATAAAATGGGTTTGTTGAGAGAAAAAATAGAACACTTATTGAGATGGCTCGATCCATGCTTCATGAGCATAGCCTTCTGAAGTATTTTTGGGCTAAAGCGGTAAATACGGCTTGCTATGTAGTGAATCGTGTTATCATTAGATCCATACTAAAGAAGACACCTTATGAGTTATGGAAAGGCCGCAAACCAAATATTTCTCATTTTCGTGTTTTTGGTTGCAAATGCTTTATTTTGAATAATGGCAAAGATGATTTGGTTAAGTTTGACCCTAAGGCAAATGAAGCTATCTTTTTAGAGTATTCCCTAACTAGCAAAGCACATCGTGTATATAACACGAGAACTATACTAGTTGAGGAATCCATCCATGTTGAATTTGATGAAACCCTTCTTTTTCAAAAAATGATGATGATGTTGAAGGTATAGGGTTTGAGAAGCTAACTACAAAGGACGGAGATATAAGCACAAATAATGAACCTTATTATGATGAACCACCCACTCAAGCTAAGCATGATGACAAAATGGAACCAAGTCTTCCAAAGGAGTGGAAGTACAAGGAAGCACATCCACCACAACTAATTATGGGTGACCCATCACATGGAGTACGTACAAGGTCAACATTTCATAATGAAGTAAACCACTCCGCCTTTATCTCTCAAATCGAGCCAAGAACATTTGGAGAAGCCGAAATTGATGAGTATTGGATTCTAGCTATGCAAGAAGAGCTAGAACAATTTATTCGGAATGATGTTTAGGAACTTGTTCCAAGGATCATTCTGTAATCGATACAAAATGAGCTTTTCGAAGTAAATTGGATGATTCTGGTGTTATTGTTCGAAATAAAGCTCGTTTGATTGTCAAAGGCTTTAATCAAATCGAAGGCATCGATTTTGAAGAAACCTTTGCACTCATTGCACGTTTGGAGGCTATACATCTTTTACTTTCATTCGCTTGTTTTAAAGGTTTTAAATTATTTCAGATGGATGTTAAAAGCGAATTTTTAAACGAGTTTATCAATGAAGAAGTTTATGTTGAGCAACCGCCTGGCTTTGTTGATTCGCATTTTCCAGATTATGTTTTCAAACTCGAAAAGGCTTTATATGGCTTGAAATAAGTACTCTGTGCTTAATATGAGAAATTGAGCAAATTCCTTGTAGACAATAGTTTTATCAAGGGTCAAGTAGATACAACAATGTTTACAAGAATACATAATGATAATTTTATTATAGTACAAATTTATGTTGATGATATTATATTTGATGCTACTAATGAGCTTTGTGTGAAGAATTTTCTAAGTATATGTTTAGGGAGTTTGAGATGGGCATGATGGGTGAACTTACATTTTTCCTCGGATTACAAATCAAGCAACTTCCCGAAGGCATATTTATCTGTCAAAGCAAATATACAAAAGAGCTTCTTAAGAAATTCAATATGGACAAACTTAAGCAAATCGGAACCCCGATGAGCCCATCCACCAAGCTTGACAAAGATGAAAATGGTAAATTAGTGGATCAAAAGCTCTATCAAGGTATGATTGGTTTTTTGCTTTATTTAACAGCTAACCGTCCTGATATTGTCTTTAGTGTTTGCATGTGCGCACGTTTTCAATCGGCTCCTAAAGAAACTCACTTAACTGCAGTTAAAAGGATCTTTAGATATTTAGTTGACACACGCTCTTTGTGTCTTTGGTATCCCAAAGGCTCGTCACCAGATTTGATAGGGTACTCTGACGCTGATTTTACTGGGTACAAAGTTGATCGGAAGAGTACATCAGGAACTTGCCAATTCTTTGGTAATGCTCTTATATCTAGATCTAGTCAACACCAGTTTTATGACTCTCCTCACCAGCTCTAATTTACACATATGTAGCAGTGCGCCTCTGGAGCAACCGAGCCACAGCCCTAGCTGCAAAACCCTTACCCTGAACCAGGTTTAGGTTTTCTTTTTCCTTTTCTTTTAACTAGATAGCTAGTCACCCATCTTAACTATTATTTGTGAGAGGTTAGACTTGATCCTGTAAAAATTCGAGTGTATGTTTGCTCGGCTTTGGTTCCTATAAAATGTCGTAGGGAGAGTGTAGGTTTGCTTGGCTTTGGTTCCTATAAAAAGCCGTAGGGAGAGCATAGGTTTGCTCGGCTTTGGTTTCTATAAAAAGCCATAGGGAGAGCGTAGGTTTGCTTGGTTTTAGTTTCTATAAAAAAGACATAGGAATTGTATTGGGTTTGTTCAGCTTTGATTCCTATAAAAAGCTGGTGGATTTAGTGTTAATTCCCACTTTAGGAGCGTGGGGAGTGGATTAGGCGGGGAGTCGAACCACTATACATTGTTTTTGAAATTTTGTTTTCTCGCTTCTCTTGTGACTCCAAAATACTAATATTATCTCTATTAAATTCAAATTTTACTTAGGTTAATTCAAAAGTATTTTTCAAAAATTATATTTATTAAGTAAATTAAACTCAATATTGATCTTTGCTCAATTTTTGTGAAATTGCTCCAAGTTTTCTATTGTTCTGTTGCATTCTGCTGGTCTGTCTGATTGTCTGTATCGGTCGAACTATTCTGTGGCTAGTTTTTAAAATCTGCTTGATAGATTTTTGAGTTAACTGCTGTTCAATTTTCTATATCTTTCTGGTGGCATCTATGGTTGTTTTTTAATACCACTCAGTCCTTCTTTTGCTGTAATAATATTTCTTTTCATTTAATAAATTTTATTTTTATTAAGAATTTTATTATTCTCAATTCACCCCTCCCTCTTGGGAAGCCTTTAGGCCAACAGCTTCGAGCTTAGGGCTTCAGGCTTCAGGCTTCAAGCTTGGTGCACTGAGGCTTGGGGCTTCAGGTTACTGGCTTAGGGCTTTGGGTTACATCCTTCAGGCTTCGGGCTACGAGCTTCGGGCTTCGGGTATGTAGCCTCGAGCATTGGGCTTCAGGCTTAGGGCTAAAAGCTTGGGACTTCGGGCTTGGGGCTTCAGTCTTTGAGCTTTGGGCTTGATGCGTTAGGGCATCGGGCTTGGGGATTGGGGCTTCGAGCTTTGGGCTTTGGGCTTTAAGCTTAGGGATTTGTGGTTAGGGCTTAGGGTTTGGGCCTACAAGTTTCATTCTTCAAGCTTCAGGCTTCTGACTTAGGGCTTTAGGCTTTAAGCTTCAGGCTATAGGTTTGGGGTTTCAGGCTTTGGACTTTGAGCATAGAGCTTGAGGCTTGGGGTTACTAGTTTCGAGCTATGAGCTACAAATTAAATTTGATTAAATTAGCTTAATCTTAATCAAATTTAGTTTTCACAAAATAATACATTTAGGTTTTGTAATTTGATATTAACAATATACACAAGTAATGAAAATAATATGACATTAATTTAAAATCTACACATATAAGAACTAAATTAACAATATACTCATATAAAACTCAACAAAGATAGACACATACCTGAATATTACACTTCTTGTTTTAGGCTTTAGGCAATGGGACTCAGGTTTGTGTCTTGGGGCTTGGAGCTTGGAGCTTACGAATTCAGGCCTGGGGCTTGGGGCTTGAGGCTTAGGGCTTGGGGGGGGGGCTTGGAGCTTGGGGCTTGGGGCTTGGAGCTACAAGCTTTAGGGTATGGGATTGAGGCATCGTGCTTGGGGATTTGAGATTAGGGATTCAGTCTTCGAGCTTTGGCCTTCTGGTTTAGGGCTTCAGGCTTAAAACATTAGGATCAGAGCATTAGGCATTAGGCTTCGGACTTAGAGCTTAGGGCTATGGGCTTTGGGCTTTGAACTTTGGGCTTCGGGTTTGGGAATTTGGGCTTAGAGTTTCGAGCTATGGGCTTTAAGCTTCAAAAATTAGGCTACAGGCTTAAAGCTTAGGGTTTTCGGATTTAGGCATTGAGCTTCAGGCTTCGGGCTTTAGGCTTCAAGCTTTTAGCTTTGGACTTTGAACTATGTTCTTCGAGCTTTGGGCTTCAGGCTTGGGAATATCAGCATGGGACTTGGGGTTTCCAACTTCAGGCTTAGAGCTTTGGGCTATAGGCTTGGGGTTTCGGGAATGGAGATTTGGGCATGAGGATTTGGGCTTCGCACTTCGGGCTTCGGGATATAGGTTAGGGGCTTGGGGCTTGGAGCCTCGAGCTTGGGGTTTCGAGTCTGTGGGTTTTGGCATGGGCTTGGGGCTTTGGTCTTGGGGATTCAGGCTTTAGGCTTCAGGATTCGGGTTTCAGGCCATGAGGTTAGGTCTTCTGGCTTGGGGTTTCAAGTTTGGGGCTACAGGCTTCGTGCTGCAGGATTGGGGCTTTGGATTTTAAGCTTCGGGCTTTGATCTTCGGTCTTTGAGCTTAGGGCTTTAGGCTTGGAGCATTGGGATTTAGGCTTGTGTCTTAGGACTTCAGGCTATGGGCTTCGAGATTAGGGTTTCGATCTTGGAGCTTCGAATTATGAGCTTTGGCTACGGGATTGGGGCTTTAAGCTTGGAGCATCAAGCTCGGGGCATTAGACTTTGGGCTTCTGGCTTCGAGCTTTGGGTTTTGAGCTTAGGGATTTGGGATACAGGCTACGGGCTTCGGGCTACGTGATTGGGGATTCTATTTTCAGGCATCGAGCTTTGGTCTTCGAGCTTAGGGCTTCAGGCTTGGAGCATTAGGATTCAAGCTTGTGCCTTGGGGCTTCGGGTTATGGGCTTAGGGCTTCAAGCTTTAGGATTCAGACTTTGAGTTACGTGCTTTGGGCTTTGGGCTACTGGCTTCTGGCTTGGGGCTTCAAGCTTGGGGCTCCAGGCTTGGGGCTTCAAGCTTGGGGCTCCAGGCTTGGGGCATCAAGCTCAGAGCATTGAGCTCCTGGCTTTGTGATTCAGGTTTGGGCTTCGAGCTACAAACTTGAAACTTAGGGTTTTGCACTTCAAGCTTTGGGGATGGGGATTTGGGCTTAAGACTTGGACCTCTACGCTATGGGCCTTAGGGTATGGGCATCAAGCTTGAGGCATGGGGCTTTCGAATTGGGTCTCTAGGATAGGGCCTTCGAGCCACAAGCTTCAGGATTCAGGCTTCAGGAATCAAGCTTTGGGCTTTGTGCTTTGGGCTTCGAGCTTCGGGTATTAAGATTTAGGCTTCAAGCTTCGAACTTCGAGCTACAAGCTACATGCTTCAACCTTCGGCCTATCAGCCTAGGACTTGGGCTTGAGGCTTCAGGCTTTGAGCATCTAGCTGGACTTCGAGCTTCTAGCTGGGCTTCGGGTTACGGGCTTCAGACTTCAGGCTTCGGACTTCGGGCTTCGGGCTTCGGGCTTCGAGCTTAAGGCTTTAGGTTTGGGGATTCAAGCTTCAAGCTCCATGCTTTGGGATTCAATTTTCGAGCTACAAGCTTTGGGCTACAGGCTACGGGCTTCGGGCTTCGGACCTCGGGATTCAATTTTGTGGCTCCGTTATTGGGGCTTCAGTCATCGAGCTTCAGGCTTCTAGCATGGTGCTTCACGTTTAGGGCATCGGGCTCAAGGTATTAGGTTTCAAGCTTCTAGTTACGAGCTTTGGATTTAGGGTTTTGAGCTATAGGCTCTTGGCTTCGAACATGGGGCGTAGAGCTTGGGGATTTAGGCTACAATTTCTGACCTTCAACTTCATTTCTATACCGTCATGACTTAATTGTCTCACATTTATGTGCAAGAATTTCTAAAACTACGTGAAGCATGACTAAATCATTTGAAGCAATTGCACACCGTCGTCCCACCTTATCTTTTAGAAGTGATATGTATACCATCTCTCTAATACTTTCATTTCTATTGCAATTTATTTTAATATAAATTTTCATTTATCTGAGTATGCACATATCGACTATAACAGACTTATACGAACTCCAAATTAGCGTAGCTAGTCACATATTTTGAGGCAAGCTTTATAGGATTTTCAGAATTGCTTTACTTATTTGATGTATTTTAGATGTTGTATTGGTCCTTTAAAAATAATTATATAGCAGTCTCAAAATTTGTTTATGAATTCTTAAGTTAATTATTTTGAAAGATTTTTTTGTGAGCAGAATTTTTTTAGTTAATTTGCTAAGAATTTAAAGTGCCTCTACTTATTTTCACAAACTGTGAGCACATGTACCAACTAAAAGAAAAACCCACCAGGGAGATAATAATCTTTTCTCAGATTTTTATTTTTGCAAAGAGAAAAAGTTTCTTTTCAATCTTCTCTACAATGGGAAGCTTCTTCCTAATCAGGAAGAGAGGCAGTCCAGTAATGGATCTGTGAGAATAAAAAAAAGGGTGTTTTCAAAAAAGAAAAGAAAAGGTTAAATTGCAACGGAGCTCGTGAAGTTTGAGGGTTATCGCAAATTGGTCCAAACCTTTTTATTTTCCCAACTAGTTTTGCACTGCCGTTAGATCCTTGAGGTTAATTTCTAACTTTTTTCTTGAACCTTTTAGATTAATAAAGTCTATTTAAACAAAACTTTCTTAAAAAGCAATTTTAAGGATGAAAGATACCCCTTCTGCCCCATCTCTCTTTCTTCCTCACTCAAAATATTGGAGTGTAAAAAGGTAAAAGATACTAACTTGACCTAAGGCACCTAATTTGAGACTAATTTGCAATAACAATTCTACTTTGGGCCTAGGTGCAACTTTACCAACAAGAATAACAAGCAACCTTTTCCATTGAACTCTACAAATAACAAATCTTTATTTCTCCCAAAATATGTAAAATCCCTTTTTATAGTTTTCTCTTGCGTCTTATTTGGTCTTTTTCTTTCTCTTTTTACATAAACAAGATCCAATAACTCAACTTTTCTTACTAAAGTTTTCATTGACTTACAATTTATATGTCCAAATTATCTAAGCGGGCTCTCTCTGAACTTATCATCAATTGAAATTACTCAAACTCTTTCACAGATATATTCATTTATTATTTTTTGAAATTTTATGTATAACCACTTATTTACATTAGCATTCTAGTCTCTACAACATAATTCAAAAAAAAAAAAATCCAAAACTCCTTACTACACATATTATTGATGTCCCCAAAACAGAAACCAAACACCTGTCTCCTTTTTTTTTTTTCTTATTACAATGAACTGAAGGCTAATACTACCTAATAGTGCAACGGCTTCTGCCGTGTCTAGTTCTGAGGACACTCCTTCAGGGGTGATAATACTGGAAGTGCAGGTTCTGGTTCAACAAAATGTTGCAACTTACAAGTAGAGGGATCACGAAAACGTGTTCTAGCACCTTCTGAAATAACATTGCTTTGGAAGTTATAAATGCTACCTTCCAAAATATAGAATTCATCGAAAAGTCCCTCTTCATCTTCTTGATTGACCGAACATGGTTTTTCTACCTCCATCCTTTTGGCATAAAATCACCCAGAACAACCCCATGCAGCTCTCGTTGCTTGTATAGAGTGAACAGCTTTTGGAACTTTAGAAATAGCCTAAGAAAACAGCTAAATTTGTCTATCTTCCTCTAAACTATTATCCATCCGGACCATCCCTAATCTGTCTAAATTGACATCAGAGTCCTTCAGAGAATGTACCCTTCTTCTTTTGACCGACATACCTTTTTGGTTTCAGCTCTCCATCTATTCTAGAGGACATTATACTACTCCCTCCCTCTATAACCATAAATGCTTTCATCCCTGATCCCCATACCAACTGCTACACCTGGACACATCCAAGTCAGAGTTAGATATAAAACAAAATTAATCAAATGCAAACATAAACCTAGTGCGATCATCTCTTGGGTATGGAACAGGTGAATTATGAATTAACATGATGATGAACCTATTCATAAACACATTATTATTCTTGATAAGAGCTTGTTTATATATATCATGTTTATGAACTCAAATAAATATAAGCTGAATTTCAAATAAATATAAGCTCATTTGCAAACAACAAGAACCAAGCCCAAACATGATTTTCTATTCGTGAACCAAGCTCAAACAAGCGTGAAACTAGCTCAAGCTCAATTTCAGTTTTAGTAAATGAAGATGAGCTTGAAAAGACCACCACTCAATTCAATTCAATTCATTTACAGCCCAATTAAAGATAAGCTATGCTATAACAACATAACTCTCCAACAACCAACATTTCTCAAAGCATAAAGTGCTACAAAAAATGCATACAAATAAATGCTAGGTGTGGGTGGCATAAATGCTAGGTGGCATATAGACGTCCACGCGCCCACGCGCGCACAAAGTTATATATAAATGCTAGGTGCAGATGAAGGCGGATTAACAGGCAGGATGATAATTAAAAATCTAAAACTGTATCAGCTAAGGGTATCAACTCCAAATCATGGTAAGAACAGTTCCAATAGTTTGAGGAAAAGGTTGCTATAAAAACATAACTATTCAGTAACTGACAATGTTCACAGTATAAGATGGTGAATTCAAGCTACATAGCTATTGATATAAAATACACATTATCCAAAACTGATTGGAAATAATACTTCCAGATGTAGGAGATAAGTTTGCTATAACAACCCAAGTACATAATATTTCTCAAGCTATACAGTCAATGGAACACAAATAGCCCAAAAATAATAGTAAGATCATCCTAACAGTATGACCTTTGAACTCAATGTTATATATAAGTTGGGTGATGTTGACAACAGCTTCAAATGTCCAAGATAAAAAATTGCTATAACATAAGTCTCGAATAAAATGAATTTTCTCAGAAGCGTACAATTCAAGCTATACAGCCATTGTCATGATGCAAATTATTTAAACTTGAAACAGGATATACCAAGTGAGCAACATCATACCACTGGAGTGAGCAGAGGTTTTTTCAGCACATGAGCCTCCAAGTTCCCAAGAACTAGGTCAGCCATAGCCTTGCGAGTCTCCACAGTACCACTCCCAACATGAGGCAGCAAGACCACATTATCCAGGACAAACAGCTCCTCCGGAACATGAGGTTCATGCTCATAAACATCGAGCCCTGCACCTCCTAATCGATTCTCGATGAGTGCTTTGACGAGCTCTTTTTCATCAACATGCGGGCCACGGCCAACGTTCACAAGCACGCCCTTGGGGCCCAAGGCATCAATCACCTCCCGGTTGATTATGTGGTGAGTATCATCTGTGAGAGCACAGGCGACAAATAGCACATCAGAGTTTTCAGCAAGTTTGATGAGGTTTGGGTAGTACTGGTAATTTGTGTTTGGCTTCTCTGATCTTGAATAGTAGTTGATGGTGCAATTGAATGCTTCAGCTCTCTTGGCAATGGCTAAGCCGATCCTACCAAGACCAAGAATGCCGACCCTTTTGCCACTGAACTGCAGAAAAAGTATTTTGAAGTGTTCAGTTAGGGTACTTGTAGTACAGTATTTTTATAATTCCAGTTCTCCAAAACAGAATATCAATATATCATACATGATTATAATACATAAAAGGTAAAGATAATTGCAGTTCATACGTTTTTGAAGAGGCTGACAGGTAAATTAAGTTCTATCAACAATACTTATGGTCACAAAAACGAATTCAGTTCATATATTTAAGAAAAATGCATAGAATCTACTATATTAAGCTATGTAGAAGTAAATTCTATGGAAGAGAGGATTACAAAAAAAAGACATAGATGGTCATGAACTATGGACAATGAAAGTAGTAGCATTAAGAGCACAATATTTTTGTAACAAAATAAGAAGAAAGAAGGAAAAGCAAAAGTAAGTTGGCAGAGATCATTAAAAAACACCACACAGGACCTCAAAAAGATCTATGAAGTCCAAAATTGTTGGGATAAAGCTATTGATGAAACATACCACATAGATTTTATCTTTTCATCTCGTCATAGCCTGTTTCTCATTCTGGTCCAACGAAATGAATAAATTTTAAATGAAATCTATCATGAAAAGACCCTTCATATTAGTTTTGTTAATCTTGAATATGCATATGGCAGGCTATCGAGTGAGGCACTTTGGTGGACATTGGAAAAACAATACATGCCTGCCAAGTATATTAATGTCATTTAAGATATGTATGGAAGATTTCAATTAGATAGGATTTTTGAATGACTTAACCAGAAATTGGAATATTGGAAGGGACCTTAGAAGCAAAGTACTTGTACGTTTGTGATCTTGAAGAAAGAGGAAAATATTTTGAAGTGAGGTGACAATAATCCCATTACGCTAGAACTTCAAATATTTTTGAGTCCATTATCTATAGTAACAAGAGTATAGAGGAGGAAATTTATCACATAACCAAGGTATGATCAAGATGGAGGAGCGATGCATGGGATCTCTGAAATAAATATATGCAAATTGAAGAAAAAAAATTATCATCCAACAACTTTAAGTGGCAGAAAGTCAGTGACTTTATGTGGATGTGGATGATTAGATAACATATCATACTACATTGGAAATGTGTATGGAGAATAGTGTGGACATGATACTTATTAAAGATAGGATGAAGGGAGCATGTTTAAGGTAATTTTGCCATGTCGATGGTTGAACACTAGAAGCCCCTGTATGTAAATATGAGGGACTCCTATTCAAGAAAACAAAGAATTAGTAAATTAAAAGTGGCTTGGAATATCATCACTAAACATGATCCTGAAATCAACCAATATTAACAGAGAACGCTCCTTTACGTATAGTTGGATGCATATCCTTCATTCCAAGAAATTTCTCATGAGATTAAATACAGAAAAAAGTTTGTTTAACTAATCAATAGCAACTAGTGTCTATGTTGATCGCCGCAACGAGCAATACAATCATAGTTTCTTTTTGAAGCAACATGTAACCTATGTACGATATTCTAAAGGCATGTTTGGTATGGGGGTGGGGGTTAGCTAACCCAGGTTAGTTTAATCTCATACGTCATTTACCTCAGCAGGGGTCATAGGAATTATGTTTGGCTGCTAACCCACAGATTATGCAAAAAAAAAATTCTGTTTGGTTCATAATAAGAGGAAAAAGAAGCTAAAAACGGGTGATTAACTCTCTACGCACGCTTCTCGTCAATGGTGGCAAGTAGAAAATTAATTCAAGAATCAGTTATTAAATTCACGTTTCCCCTTCTCCCCCTCCCAAATATTTCAAACAAAATAATAATAAAGACACCTATCTCCACTTTTGCTAAAGGTATTAGAATACTCTAGATTATGCAACCCCGAAGCTTCCTAACCTCTACTTCAACTGACAGTTCACAATTATCAACTCTTTCAGTCACCTATCCCTAACATCCCACCATAAAATCTACCAAAACAGACAACCTCAAGTTCGGAATCTCCATCACATCCACTCAATTTCCTCAGGAAAACAATTCATTATCCATGGCATTATTATCAAAGTTTATGCAACCTCAAAAATCATTTTAAATTGATATGATAATATGAATTAAAAGTGTTCACCTTGGAAGTAAGCCGATAGTCCCCCTTGCTCTTCCAGGATCCGCTGCGGACGTATCGATCGGCGTCACAAATCCGCCTCATGGTGCAGATCGCCAGGCCGATGGCGAGGTCAGCGACGTCATCCGTCAGAACATCGGGGGTATTGGTGACCCTAATCCCCTTCTCCCTGCACTTGTTAAGGTCGACCAAGTCAAGCCCCACGCTAAAGGAGGGAATAATCTCCAAACCCGGAAGCGCTTCGATCAAATCAGCATTTGCCCCCATCTTGGAGTTCCCCACGACCGCACGGATCTCGGCGGCGTTGTCCCGGATGAAGCCCTCGCGCTCCTCCGGCGGCGACTCCCAGAGGCGGAAGAGCTTGAACCGCAGGCTGAGCTCCGCCTCCAGGTAATCGTCCATGGGGCCCGTGAGGAGGACACCGAATGACTCCATTCTGCAGCGGAGAAACTTGGTCGACGGCGAGCAGAGAGAGCAATGGAAAAATATACGGGTCGGGAGGGAAAACAGAGTGAAAGAAGAACAGATCATCTACTTGAGATAAACCAGCAGACACGATTAAGAGCTACTAGGATTTTTTTTTTTTTTTTTTTTTTAAGCAGGGATTTCGTTTACCAGAGTTTTTCATACCGCCTCAAAATAAATATGCTCTTGATCACCTCAAATATTCGATGCTCAATTTGGGCAAATACGTACATCATAAAAAATTTATATCTTAAACAGTTATCACACTTAAAATTTTTTAATTCAATTCATCTTTCAAACAAGTCCTTTAAACTTGACATTCTTGTTATCATCAACTCAACATACTGTCCAATAACATTAAGTAAAATGATAGCAACAATTACAATATTTTTACGCTTAAACACAAAAAGACATTTATATAAGTTTGAATCACAAAAGAAATATCTCAGCAAAACAAGATATCTATAAAGTTTTCAGAATTCACAAATTAAATTCAAAATTTTATCTTGCATACATCATCCAAGCATTCCAATCTACAAATAATAACATGCATTTTAATTTATCTAAAATACCATATTTAAATCTTGAATTCTTAATTTATACGTATAAGCTTTGCCTACCTTGTGTCAGCTACTCTAATCTGCTTTCAAGCAATATTTCTTCTCAGAATTTCTTCCGCTTTCACCGAATTTTTTCTTCTTTACTTTGGCTACTTTATCCGGGCTCCAGAAAGACCAAAATATGACAAAAAAAAGGGAAGAAAGTACAGCCAAATAGGATAATAACGATAATTTTTTTTTTTAATCTAAATATTTTCTCACACTTTCATGTCATTAAACACATGATATTTAAACTTTCAATTTTCCTACACATGGCATGTAGGTCATGCCATTGAGCACGGTTGAATGCTAAGCTCAAAACCAACTCGTAAATGCCCTGTTTGGCGTGAGGACCAAATCAGGATTAAAATAATACTAATTTAAAAAATAATAATAATAATAATAAATAATTTTTTTTAATCATTCTACACAAATTCTAATATAAATAAATATTATTTTACTTCACGTACCCAATAATTTTCAATAAAAATATATACTTTATTTCACATCCTAGACCAAAATATTCAAATCGAGTATTTTGATCTAGAATATAAAATAAAATTAATTTTTTAATTGAAAATTATTGAGTATGTAAAGTAAAATAATATTTTTTATATTAAAATTTATGTAGAATAATTAAAAAAACTTATTTATTATTATTGTTGTTGTTTTTTTAAATTAGTATCATTTTGGTCCAGATTTGGTCCTCACGCCTGTTAGGGTACAGTAAACGTACTTAACATACTGTTAACACCTGCATTCAGCATTGAATCTCAGTTGTACATATGGCATTTGAAAGCTCACTTATCATCATGCACGAGATTTTGTTCATCGTTCGCGATATGTAACTGATTAGGCTTCTCTTTTGTAGATCTCAACCTCACACATGATGTTTGGGCATCCGTACCTCCCAATAGCAACTCAACTAAGTTATTATCTAAATTTTTGTTGAACCCTTATCGATTTTGATGATAACAAATACGTTAATAATATACTTGATTAATTTTTTAAATATTAGTATATATTGTATTTAAGTTTTTTAGAATCAAAGAAGGATGATCATCGAGATGATTTTGACCTAAGATTGATGAAATCAAGTTAAGAATAAAAAGAAATGAAGTTGATCAAGATCACTGAGAAAAGAAGCATCAAGTCAAAAAGTCAACTTCAAAGATGCATTCGCTCTAAAATTTTAGACTATCATGCAAGTGCAAGAAATTTTTAACTCATTTATCCGGAAAAAATTAACATAAATTAATTAAATTTATTTAATGATTTTTTCGGATTTTATTTTCTTTATTTTTCGGACAAATTGAGCTTTTTTCGAAAAAATTTGAATTATACGAGTTAATTTTTGATGATATATTTTCTTCGATCTTCAAATATTTAAAATTTTTTATTGAATTTAATTTGATCAATAATTTTACTATTTAACGTGTCGCTTCGATTTGAATCAATAAAATTTATTTTTAAAAATACATATACTACTTATAATAAATAAATAAATAAATCATAAATAAAATTAAATAATTATTTATAAAAATAAATTAATTGAATTTCATGAAATACATTTTTGATCGATTTTGGATGCTTTTAACTCGTGCAAAACTCGATATTTTACATTCCACTAATATTTTTAATTTTCACTTCCTTCTTTTACTCCTTAAAATCAGCCATAAAATATGCTAAGTGGCTTGTTTGGTCCCCAACTAATTTATAAAAAGTTGTAATACTCAAATTACTAATTTACGTTTCATTTTATCTATAAATAAAGGAGATTTTGAGTTAACATGTCTCTTTGACCAACTTAATTTTCAAGCTCTCTAATTCTTAAGTTGAAAAATTCTCTTCTCAAGCTCAAAGTTTCAGTTCACAATGTTGGGAGTCGATTTTAAGGACTTCTTAGATCATCGGAGGTATTTTTATTCGGGTATTTTCTATTTTCTGTTCGAATTGATTTTTGTTTAAGATTCACGATTTTTTGTACTACTCATTTGAGCTTTAAATAATCTGAAATTTGTATTACAGCATTCTAAAGGCATCTAGTTTATTAAAAAATTTTCTGAAATTTTATGGTGAACAAATTTATCTCTGTAAATTTATATTTGTTTCTTTGTATTTTAATTTTTATAAATCGTACTAAATTAAAACAAATCTAAATATTTTACAGTAAATTATATAACTAAAACTACACCTATAGAAAAACTTTTAGGTGATTTTAATTTGTATTATTTTCATAAAAGTTTTTTGAAGTTTCTGTTTATCCGATTTTATATCGTATTGAAATATTTTATCGAGTTTGATCTCTCTTTCTCTTCTTTTTATATTTCAGAGAATATTAAGAAAGATAATACTAAGGTTTTTTCTAGAAAGTTAAGTTGATTTTCTTGCACATAAAGCTCTTATTAAATTTTAAATTGAATTAATTTATCTCTTGTACAACCCATAAGAGTCATCGTTTCCTATTCTTATTTTTTTTTTGTTTTGGGTCTCCCTGTGCGAAGAGGGATTTTTGTTACTTGTCCCCAAGTAAAAGGAGAGGTGAGGTTGTTCCTTTCCCTCAGTAAAAAGGATTTAGAGTTTGGTTTGTGCCTTTGGATCGAAAAGGCATAGATTTCCTCCTTGTATTAGGGCTTGAGCCTGGCCATAACAAGATTGGGATAGAACCCCAAAAGAGGAACAAAGGGGAGTGAACTAAGCAAGAAAATAGTCGAACCACTATACATTATGTGTCATTTTTCATTTCTGCATTATTTTTTTTACTATCTAAAGGCTGGTGTACTTGATAGCTATTTTATTTTCAAAGCCTCAAAGTAAAATTTCAGTGATCAGATTTTGGACACAATAAATTAAATTAATTCAAAATATTTAATAATTTAAGTTATCCAAACTCTGTGAGATAACTAAAATAGTAGGTTAGTTAATTAAATTTTGGGCCTACTCATCCCCAAATTTAATTAATATAACCAAGGATCTAAATAACTTAATTATAGCTATGGAACGGAATCAGGTTATTAACCTAATAGAAAACGCCCGACGATCAGAAATATTTTAATTTGTCCATCCCATTATAATTAAGTTAGGTAATCACTAAATTTACATTCTGTAATTTTACTTACTGCACCTAACTTATTAATATTTACTTTTTTGTACTACTAATGTTTATTTTCCTGTACTACTAATATTTATTTTTCTGTACTACTAACATTTACTTACTGCAATACTAACATTTACGTTCTGCATTTTTTTTACTAACATTTACTAATTGTATTTTTTTTTTGCACATTAACTTTTACATCTTTGTAGTATTTCTTTTCTTCTGACTTTTTNCACACACTTCACATCTTATATATTAGTAAATTAAATTTCTATATATATTTATATTTATACTAAATATAAGTATATATATTATCTATAGATATACACATATATATATATATTACTCTTTCTTATTTTTTTGCAGGTGCCACTTTAAAATTGCTCAATTGCTCTTGCTCAAAAGATCTGCATGAACGCTCTTGCTTAAAAATAATAAAATCCTCACAATAATAAATAGCCTTAAAAGTACTTAAATTTTTTTTTTAATATATTTTAATCAAATTTTGAAATTCTAATTACACCTAATTCACCCCCCTCTTAGGTGTGCAAGTGAACCAACAATTTTAAATTCTAAATAAACATACATTTAATTCAAATTCATAAAACAAAATACAAAAAATTCACATAAAAAATAACAAATACTTAGACGTTATAATATTCATATCAAAATAATTATATTTTTAAATAACAATTTAAATAATTGTGTTGTATACTTATATGTACATAATAAAATTAGTCTGAATTTTAATCGGATAAAGACAAGGCCAACCCATGGCTAAGAAATTGGATCTATCAGGTCTGATTTTGAGTTAAGTAACTGATTTTATTTTTTGATACCATTAGTTAAGTCAAAATTTGAATTAAAACTTGGGTCAACTCAACCCACTTGCAAACCTGTACTTCATTTTTTGAACTCATAATTAAGATTTGCTTCTTATATGATATATATATATATATA
>JAEMOT010003053.1:65128-81328 GCA_019297695.1 Apostasia ramifera | reverse complement strand
TATATATATATATATATATATATATATGTGTGTGTATTTCCTATTTTTGAAAAATTTATTTATTAACTGATACATATATTAATACATGTGTCTTATATAAAACAAATTTACATACACAATGTTATCTCCGATTTCAATCTCTCTCTCACCGAAAGGAGATCACTGAGTCAACTGAGCAGAGGGAAAAGACAATATATTAGGGGTGACAATTTGTACTCGTACCCGATTAAATCGCCCCGACCCGCCTCTAATGAGACGGGTATGAGTACTCAAATTTTACCCGCGACCCGCAACCCGCCCCGTCATGAAATGGAACGGGATATGAATCAACTATACCCGCCCACCCCGTTATGCATATGTTTTTATCTATTCTTATATCACATAAAAAGAATGCATTGAAAATAAAAAAATATAATGTCTTGCTTTCATAGTGTAATATTCACCATATGACTACGATTTTTGTTGTTACAAATAGAGTAAAATAATTTGATTTTCATTAACATTAGTGAAAAAACGAAGCAAGGCGGGGCGGATACAGGTTTGTGAAAATTAGAATAGGGACGGGGCGGAGTAGGGCGGAAACTGTTATGGGGCGGATATGGGTAATGAATAATATATAGCAGGGTGGGCATGAGTATTTATAAACCCGACTCAAACCCGCCCCGTTGTCATTCCTACAATATATGAGGTTTGAGGATGCAATCCAGAACATCAACTAACATACTACTAGCACATTTACTATGGCACATATCATCTTAGCTAATGTAACTCGATCTCAATTATTATTCGGATAAACACATGTTACATTGAATAGAACTATTAATAAAATAGCATCATATGTTACATAGAACAAAACTAATGGACATAAAAAAAAGATTATAAATTGACTTGAACTAATTGAATAAAGGCAATGATAAGATTGATTATAATGATAAGGTTGCTAGGTTGGACCACACCTCATAACAAATACCTACAGTCCAAGAGACACATAAGTCTATTTTCCAGTATGGCAGAGCAATACATATTAATAGTAGATTAAATGATCAAGACAAAAAAAAGTAGATAAAGCCAGTTCAATTACAACTTGGAATGATATAAAGTTCATGATTGCAACAAACAAAAAAAAAAGAGAGAGGGAATTGAGGGATTCAAAACACCACGAATTTATGCAAATTATATATCCAACCACAATTCATTGGTACTGCAGGAGAGGAGAAGAAAAGAGAATCAAACTGCTGCTACACAACTGTATGAACAGAATGGCATGTCGGGTATGAAGAGATTGACCATTTGAGCCATTGTTTTGATTGCGGCTTCAATTCAATCCAAACCATCCCCCCTCAGTTCAAGAGATCTCCGCGATTGTGTTGGGAAAATTACCGCAGGGGATGGAGAAAGTTGCCATGTGGTTGGGAGAACTGGAGCAGCACCAACAGTTCTTGTATATGAACTTCCTTTTTTCTACTATTCTGATAATGACTCTCTCTCCTACTTCAATATCACATTAATGGAGCTTTAAGACAAATAAAATCAGAAGTCATGCATGTGTACAAGCATCATCGCCATCATCATTGCCGCGTATGAGACAGAAATTTGTGTAAATTACTTATAGCTCCTTGAACTCTTAGAGATTATATACTGGCATATAAATTTTGAATCTTGCAGTTAAGTCCTTGAGATTAACATTTTGTTGTCCTGGTATTTTCGTCACCTACACTACTAACTTTATCACAATTCCTGTTTTACTCTCGAGTTGGTCTGTGATACCTCTAGGACCAAATCTCACCAAATTGACTTATAAAACATTGATAATAGCGTTTTAGTAATTTTACAATAGTGAAAAGTATTTTCCATCATAGATTTAATTGTTTTGTCAATTTGGACCACAGGTGTAATCGAACTAAGACACGAAAAGACCACACAATAACAAAACATTAACCTCACTGATCTACATGCAACAATTGAAAATTCATGAACCAATGGACAAAAAACATAAGATCTCAAGTAGCTATAAGCAATTTACCCTAGAAATTTTATTTGGACAAATATGTATACAAACAAAACGCCAACACCAAAAAGACGTATTCCTCAAAAATATGCTAAATGATCTTATCTTATCCATTAAGCAAATACTGAATATAACCAAAAATATCATTGTTATCTTGCTCCTAATATGTCTAGATGATAATAAAGAGAACATTCAGAGATGATAATATTCTTAATAAAGTTTTGCTAAGTTGAACTAGGTTATACAAACTTTGCTTTCTAAAGAATTCTTCAGATACATTATTCTCTAGAGAACATTTACTTTATTTCCACATTAATTTACCCTAAGTAAAACAGTCAATCTATGATGTTCCCACAAAAGTACAACTGGATGAAGGAAAACAACATTTTTGCTGCATTTATATCAAGAATTATGATAATAGAGCTACTGGGTTGGAGCTCATAAAGTAGAAACTTGAGTAGATCCAGATGTGTAGGAAACGTACACATTAACTCTGCCAACACAATTACCTCTAATTTATTCCACAGTTGTTACAGTCACTGTACTTCAGGATGTAAAAGAACCAAGCTTTAAAAAAATTGTTTGTACCCAACTCAATAAGAGCTAGTTCATGTAGGGTTCATCAAGTTTAATAAACAACCTCGAACATATTTTTGGAAGCTTGACTCTTCAATAAAGCTTGACTCTTCAATAAAGCTTGACTCTTCAATAAATGAGCTTGAACGAGTTAATGTTCAGCAAACTCATTCGTGTACAATACATATGAACATGCTTGATTAGAGTCTCACTAATAAGCTCGATTAATGTTACTTTAGTATTATTATAGTTGGTAATCATATTACTTATCTAGTGTCATAGTTAATAATGGAATCACATAATCACAAGCATTAAATTGTCAATACCTTTCTATACACAGCACCTAAATTATTATTCTGTTGCTATATATGTGGATTGTGTATTAATGAGAAAATTATTGTAATAAATATTAACCATGTATTCATCCTGGAGACTCCTCTATAAAAGGAGCCAGACTATTACGAATAAGAACAAGTGGGACAGAATTTCAAACTCTCAAATATCTTTCTTTTCTTCTCCTCTCTCTCCCTCTCTCTCTCTCTCCACAATCTATCATGGTATCAGAGCCTTGAAATCGGCATCACCTTGTCTGACTGGAGTACTCCATTGACATCTTCAGGTGGAGCTTCTGCTACCACACATCCATCAACAAAGCCTCTGCCGGTACTCATCACTATTGAAGGAGCTCAGCCATCCTCCTTACTCTCAGAGCCGCCGGACTGCTACTTCGCCAAATCGGCCTTCTTCCTCGCCGATCGAGTCGGCGTCCTTCCTCGACGAGCCAACCTCTTAACCTCGCTGAATCGGCCTTCTTCTTCGTCGATCGAGTCGGCATCCAAACTCGACGAGCCAACCTCTTAACCTCATCGATCGAGCTGATCTCCCACCTTGCCAAATTTCTCTCTGCTCATCGATATCTCATCTGTCGAGCTTTACCAAGCTGTCCTCTGCCAAAACCCCCCAGTGAGCTCCACTATCCAAAAAAAAAAAAATTACAATATAATTACTAAACTTTGGAGCTGATTAATACAATTAGGGGTGTGCATTCGGTTTAAGTGGTTGGTTTGGTGACCAAACCAAAAAAAAGGATTGGATTCGGTTTTAAATTTAACCAAACCAAACCAACCAAATTACATTATAAACCAAACCAAACCAAACCAACCAAATAAATATCGGTTCGGTTTGGTTTAGTTTGGTTAAAACCATATTTTTTTATCTTAAAATTTGTCTTAATCTTCTTATAATAATATTAAATATTGCTATATTAATATCTAAATAATAATTTTAATATAAGAATAATTTAGCACAATAAGTAATTTAACTTAATAACTCAATTGCATCATTAAAATAAGAGTTATCGCATTACTAAAATAAACTATCAAATATATACTATCACTAATTCACTTCAATAGATTCAAAGTCAATACTGTAAAACTACTATAATACAATGTCTCCACATATGACCATTATTACTATCATTACTCAATTGGTCCAAATATACATCACTAAAAGTCTGAAATATTATCAATACATTAAAATTGATACATAATTAAGCTTCATAAAAACACTCACAAAATCAAAAAGGCCCATGCTATGAAACTGATGCGAATCTTCTTTCAACCTACCTAGCACTCCTTCAAACTCTAACCTGAACATTAATATTGATCATGAAATTCTTTAATAAAATCTTGAAAGTAATATAACCACCGGAGAAATTCTTTAATAAAATCTCAAAATACGTAGGTTATTCGGTTAATTCGGTCGGTTTGGTTTCCAAACATGTGAAACCGAACCCAAACCAATTAACCGAAATATTCAAAATATCAAACCATCACCAAACCGCTAAATTCTAAACCAAACCAAACCGTTAAATTTAAACGGTTCGGTTCGGTTTTTCGGTTTAAACCATACTTTGCACACCCCTAAATACAATGTTATTATGATATCTCAAATCAACTCAGCCTCTTCAAATGGGATGCCCATTCCTCTAACAACCAACAGATCACCTTTGCCTGCTAATACAGTATCCTTTCTCCCTTTAAAACTAACCATAATTACCTTTAAAACTAACCAGAGATAATTACTTACTTTGGAAAATGCAATTTCTCCCTTTACTTCGTACCCATGATCTCCTCGAAGTAGTTGACAGCACAAAACCATGTTCTGATATAAATGATCCGGTCTATATTACTTGGGTCAAAAGAGATCAATTAATCTTTACTTGGATTATTTCGACACTCACCGAGTCTGTTCTTCCATTGGTAGTGAATTTAAATACATCTCATGCGATTTGGAAAAGTCTTGCCGACTCATTTGCTTCTCACTCTAGAGCACGAGTTCTTCAACTTAAAGCTCAATTGCAGATGGCAAAACAAAGGGACAATTCTATTGATGATTATATGCAGACTGTAAAGAATATCAACAATAATTTAGCTGCCATTGGACATTCAATATCCCATCCAGCTATTCTAATGCATGTTCTTGCAGGTCTTAACTCCATATATGATAGCTTGATTCCTACAATCACTACTCGTATGGATGATTTTACCTTAGAAGAAGTTCATGGGATTCTTTCATCTCATGAACGTCTTCTTCAACTCAAATCTACAGAGACAACTGCAGCAATACCTCCATCAATCAACACTACTGGGCGAGGACGCCCCCTTGCATCCAACTCTAACCATAGAGGACGTGGAGGACGTGGAGGACGTGGAGGACGTGGTGGTCGGGGTCGAGGGCGTTGTCAGATCTGCCTTATCTCTGGTCACTATGCTCATAAATGTTACAAATGCTTTGATCATCAATTCATTGGAAGTCTTACTTCTAGGAATCATAATAGTCCTTGGGCAGCCATTCCACCCTCTCAACTATCGTCCTCCCATAGTACAACACAAGCTAGGCCATATCATAGTGCTCTTACTTCATTTTCAGCTACACCAACTGAGTCTGCTTGGTGTCCTAATTCGACCTTCAAACTCACCACCATTACATCCTCCCTCTGCGGCTCTTCCGACGACACTTGTGGCACCAAACTATACTCAGACAGTTGAAAGCTCTCCAAAACCAGCCTCACCGCCTCCACGCTATCGTTCTCTAGATGATATAAATCAACATACAAAGCCAATAAGCTTATCTTCACCTACATCAAGCAAACATGCACTCCCATCTGTCTTAATTGCCTCTCTTCAGAAACCAGAACCCACATGTTTCACCCAAGCATCAAAAGATCCTATTTGGCGTGCTGCAATGGCTTTTGAATTTGATGCTTTACTCAAAAATGGTACCTGGGAGCTGGTTCCTCGAACCTCCTCCATGAATGTTGTAGGCTGCAAATGGGTCTACAAAATCAAGTATCGAGCAGATGGCTCTATTGAAAGACACAAAGCTCGTCTTGTTGCAAAAGGCTATCACTAAGAACCAGGACTGAATTACACAAAGACTTTTAATCCAGTAATTAAAATCACAATAGTTAGACTGCTTCTATCTATTGCCATCAGCTCTAACTGGAACATACGCCAATTTGATGTCTCCAATGCCTTCCTTCATAGCTCATTACAAGAGACAGTCTATATGGAGCAACCACCCGGCTTCACTTATTCACTATACCCCTCACATGTCTATCACTTACGCAAATCCCTATATTGCCTTAAACAAGCTCCCACAACTTGGTTTAATCGTCTTGGAGAATGGCTTCAATCAAAGGGCTTCTATGGTTCTAAGACAGACACACCTCTGTTTTATCGATACACAACTTCTTCCAAAGTCTACATATCTATGTCGATGATATTCTGATAACAGGCAATGATTCGAATGCTATTACTACAATAATTCAATCTCTAAGCCAAGAATTTTCTATTCGAGATCTCGGACATGCTCACTATTTTCTTAGCATTGAGCTTCACTCACATTCTGCAGGATGTCTTATCTCTCAAAGTAAATACATCCTTGGAATCCTTCAACGGACAAAAATGGATGGTGCACGTCCCATTTCCACACCGATAACGGCTCTCTCTACAACAAGCTCTCCACTAATGAGTGATCCATCCCTATACCGAAGTATCGTTGGTGCCCTCTAATATGTAACAATCACTAGACCTAATATTGCTTTTGCCGTAAATCGTGCTTGCCAATTTATGCATGCCCCTACTGAGGAACATTGGGCAGCTGTCAAACGCATTCTCCGATACTTAAAAGGCACCATCCTTCATGGTCTTATATTTCATCATCAGTCTCCCTATACCTTACATGCATTTAGTGATGCAGACTGGGCAGGCTCTCCCAAAGATCGACGTTCCACTGGAGACTTTGCAATCTTCCATGGCAAAAACCTGATTTCATGGAATAAGAAACAACAAACCGTATCTCGCTCTAACACTGAGGCAAAATACAAGGCTATTATCAATACAACTGCAAAACTAATATGGCTCTAGTCTCTCCTCAACGAGCTACACCAACCTACTAGTGGCATACCAACTGTTTGATGTGACAATATTGGAGCCACATATTTAGTAGCCAATCCTTTGTTTCATGCACGAATGAAGCATATTAAAATTGATTTCATTTCGTTCGAGAACGTGTTGCCACTCATCAACTTAAGGTGTCTTATTTGTCTATCAAAGATCAACTCGCAGACATATTTATAAAGTCATTATCCAGACAATGATTTGAAACAATATGCACCAATCTTGGCGTCGTCTCACCTACGCTAAGGTTGCGGGGGAGTAATAATGGAATCACATAATCACAAGCATTAAATCGTCAAATACCTTTCTAAACACAGCACCTCCATATTGGAAATATATTTTAAAATATTATTCTATTGCTATATATGTGGATTGTGTATTAATGAGAAAATTATTGTAATAAATATTAACCATGTATTCATCCTGGAGACTCCTCTATAAAAGAAGCCAGACTATTACGAATAAGAACAAATGGGACAGAATTTCAAACTCTCAAATATCTTTCTTTCCTTCTCCTCTCTCTCCCTCTCTCTTTCTCTCCATAATCTATCAATAGTGATGCGGAGAATCTATAATGTAGTCTTTGCCAACAACCATGTCAACTTCCTAGTTGCTTCAGCATTCTAGAGTTTCTCCAGATTCACCCAGGGACCATCTGATCTTGCTTCAATTGCTTTGGGAAAGGCAAGTGTGCACAAGATCACTTCACTGCTTGGGGATTGGTGGGGTTCTAGAATTGTTCATGCTAAAGCTAGGAGATAGATTATGCAAATGAATAAAAAATTGGTTCATCAAACTATGACTTGAAATGTCTTGCTCAGATAAAGAGGTTGGCATTTAACTTATAGCTGTCGACATTATAATCTCTTAATCTTAATTCAAGGGCGCAAACAATGGTTATTTGGGATAACATGTGGTAAGCTTCCAGAAATTCCTCCTGGTCACATTTCATTACTGTTAGACAGATGCATATCACCTCTTAAGTCATTATGCTGAACTCCCAGATTTTTGATCAATATAGACCATCCAATCTAGATCACCGCCATCAAATGGCCAAGAGCTCACAGTTAGGCTTTTATTTAGGGCTGTTATTGGCAACAGCGGGGGCTGTTTTTGAGAGAGAAAACGGTGCTTGAAACAACGGCAACTTGAAGATGAAGACTCAATGGAGGGGATCTGTTGGTTTTCAATAGCCATGGAGGAGGGGATTTGAAATGGCTTCCCAAGAGTTTGAACCTCGATCAAAGGGTTTGAGTCCCATTATCCTTCCATTCTCATTTTTCTACTACCAACTTGTTTAGTTGCTTTTATTTCTCTATTTTTTGGACAGCTTGGACTGTAAGCGGTGACTAATCTTATTTCTAAATTTTCATTGAGAAATGTCCTGAAGTTTAGAACATATTTTAGCTGATTTACCCTTGCTATACATGTTATCATCTTTATGGTCGTGTAATATGGTCTTTTTTTTAATTACTAAAATGGTCTTTTGCTAAATCTGAAAATTATATCGTTGTTTTAAAATTCTCTTCTCAAATTTCTCACTGAACTTAGCCTTGTATCTTGTTATGGATGTGTTCATGTAAAGGTTAAGTCACATACAAGCATGGATGGCTAATCTCAGGGCTTTTGATTTCAATTTACTAATTGCTGAAACTCATCTTCATTGGATGCTCCAACACGCCATTCTACTTTGTATTTGAAGAAAATGCCAATGTGAATACTGTGTATCCGAAATTTTATCGCATTTTAAGAGTCATTTCCTGCTTCATGTTTGTGCGGTTATTGTATGGAGAATCACTTGCATAGCTGCTAGCTAGCCCTTCATCTTGTAGGTTAGCATAACCTCTCACCCCTACAATAGACAATCTTTTTTAGTTATCTTTTTGCTTTCATAGATTATTCAATTGAATGGTCGATGAATTATCCATAGAAGAGCTTGATAGGAGCTCATTTAGATCGTACAACAACTAGCTCAATAGTAAGCTTGATAAGGAGTACAAGGAGTACAATTATTAGTTCATGAATAAGCCTGAACTCAACTCAAACTTAAACATGTTAATCAAAAGTTCATCTCATTTATGAAATAGTTTGAAAAAGGAAATCCATAACGAGCTTAAACATGAACACAACCAAGCTCACTTTGGCTTGGTTTATTTACAGCCTTAACTGTACTTTTGTATCAACCAAACAAATCTAGATAAAGGAAACAGAGACATTCATATTACATTAATTCTAAAAAGCATGTGTGAATGTCATGCTTCTCAACATAGAATAATTAGTAACGTTATCAGCTATAACAAAGAAAAATATACTTCTTAGCAAAAGGACATAGGGGAAAGAGAAAAGGAGGAATGATCAGAAACAATCTTGAAATACCTTTCAAGTGATGAAGCATCCTACAAAAGCAATACGCTCTGCTAAATTCCAATGCTGTTGATCATACCACAGGAGTGAGTAACGGCTTGTTCTGCACAAATGCTTCCAAGTTTGCAAGAACTAAATCTGCCATTATCTTGCAAGTCTCAGAAGTGCTAGTCCCAACGTGAGGCAACAAAACAACATTCTCAAGTCCCAGCAGCTGTTTAGGCACATCTGGCTCATGCTCAAACACATCGAGCCCTGCTCCTCCGACTCGTCCCTCGGTTAGCGCTAATACAAGCTCTCGCTCATCGACATTCGCACCCCGTCCAACGTTGACTAGCACACCCTGTTGACCTAATGCGTCTAGGACATCTCGGTTGATGATGTAGCGGGTTTCATCTGTCAGGGAGCATGAGACTATGAGCACATCAGAACTGAAGGCAAGATCAACAATATTTGAGTAGTATTTGTAGCCTGACAGTGGCTTCTCTGTTCTCGAGTGATAGCTAACTTGGCAGCCAAATGCTTGAAGCCTATTGGCAATGGCTGAACCGATTCTTCCAAGCCCAACGATGCCAACTTGTTTACCACTAAACTGAGAAGAAAATCATGAAGCATGTAACAGACTGACAAATGTTAGTTTACTCACACGTTAGTTTGGTGTTCATTCATAAGTGGGCAATAACACAATGCTTGCAAGCAAAGTAAGACGTTATGCAAGAAAGTTTAATACAACATGACGTCCTAGCTGAAAAATAGAGTTTGATGCTTTGTTACGTGGTCCAGGTCTCCAAAGTTAGAGGACATTTCATGTCAGTTCATGCTTTCATAATCATTTCAACTAGTGTCAATTTAGATTTGCTTGGATCTCCAAGTTTTCTAATTTTCACCATATTTCCTTTTAAATGATTTTCTTCATAATTAAATGATTCTAGCTAAGTAAATAGAAGGTCCCGTGATCCAACACCCCATGATTCTTCTAGCAATTCAAATGTAAAGGTATTGTCTGCTTTGGGTTTAAAAAACTGCATAACTTAAGTACTTCCTAAAAAAGTCACCCATTTCAGGACCACTCCAGCTCAAGACGCTGAATTATGGAGTTCTATCACTAGCCTCGCGGTTACCCTAAAAGGCACTTCTACATATTGGAATCACAGTAATTACTTATACAACTCAATAACTCCCCTCTCTTTCCAATATGGGGCAATTCATTCATGTGTCTCTCTCACCACTCATCAGGAACCGGTTCTTACACTAATGATTCTCGTCTCTTAGAACATCATTCAATGATCACGAATCTTCACAAGCTCACCAGCTTCTATCTTTTTCGTCCTTGAATCATATAGTACTGTGGGAGGTTGACTATGATGTCATATTGTAATATTTCACGTACCATACGTAGAGGCATCTTCTGGAGCAAAATCATAAGACTAGTGTGATGAAGACTCTATAATTAAATGTGCTTGAGTTACAATAATCCTATAATAAACGACCTTCCTAGAAAGTACTCGGCGTGTTCCCTAAAGCCAAAAACGGACAATACCTTTATGATTGGATCATAGGATGTTACACTAAATGACCAAAATAGCCCAATTCTCCTCTCTTTCTAACGAGAAGACCTCCCTCCAGCTAGACAAAGTAGGGGGTTGGTCACACATACACACATACGCACAGAGAGAGATGGAAAAGATATAAGTTATTAAGGATAAGATAGGTATTTAGTGTAAAATATCAAAAAACTCTATCAATAGTGAATATAGAAAAACTCTTTTAAGGAATGTTTGGCAGTTGCACAGAATTTATCATGGCAATTTTAGCGACAATCTCTCGCATCCAATACATTTTTTCAAATAAAAAAGGAAAATTTCATACATACCACAAAAATTTTGACAATTTACCAATTAAATAGCAAAACTTTACATTTACAAGCTACACGAAGGAAGTATTTCAAATTAAAATTTGACCAACCCTACACAATATTTTCACCCACATTGATTATATGCACCACCAAAAAGTTATGTATGTGTGTGTGTTATTTTAAGGTGTTTTGGGCGTAAATAATGAAATTTTTGGTGGTGCATATGAAAATGATCAAATAAAAATAATTTTACTATACATCATCTATAAACTCCAAAATAAAAAAGTAAGGCACATCCAGCTTCCTAAAATTAAGGGGTAATATCACACAAGTTCATGATTTTGAAACTTTTTCATTTGAGCACCTAAGCTTTTTAAATACTATTAGTCATTCTATTAAAACCTAATAAAATAATCTGAATTTACTATTTTAGGCCTCCTCACTCTCTCATACGGATATTAATTTTTATTCAAACCTGTTTAACCCTCCGAGGCCTGCCCTTAATAAGATGGGTATAGATTGCAAAATTCAACCTGTGGGCCACAACCTGTCCTGACACGTTTTGGGTTGAAGCGAGTTCAGGTATATCATAATTATACTCTCCCGTAACTAATTAAATTAAATTATATAATTTTAAGGCTAAAATAATTAAAATAAATTTTATTTTATCATTTCAATTTAAAAAAATTACTATGGATATGAGGAGTGATGGGACGAGGAGAGGCGGGTTAGGGGAGGTTAAGGCGGGATGAAATGAGAAGTGTAGAAGATAGTAGAAAGGAAGCAGGGAGGGGCGGATCAGGTACGATTTATATGAGAAGCGGAGTGAGGCAGCTACGGGTAAGGGTTGAAAGAACACGAGGCGAGTATAAATTTTACATAACCCAACCAATACCTGCCCTAATACCATTCCTACTCTCTCATGTGCTAACACAAACAGCGAAGTAGTGCAAATCGTCCCCTCTCTCTCAAATGGCAGAGGAGGGTCGCAGATCCCGTTCCTTGTCTCTCCCCACCTCTCTTGCCCTCTCGCTTGCACGTTTTCACATGCTCATAGACGACAAAGGAGCTTCTCTCTCTCTCGCTCTCTTTTACATGGGTGAGCTCACCAATGGTAGAGGAAGGGCACAGATCCCCTCCCCCTCTCTCTGTCGCTCTCCCTCAACCACAGAAGAGAGGCATAGATCTCCCTCTCTTCTCTCTCTTGGTGCTCTTCATTGCCTCGCTTGAGAACCGCCTCACTGGAGCGCCATCTCGGTGGAGAACTATCGAAGAATTACATTGCCGAAGCACCGCCTTGAGATGTTCTCAAATCCCCTGAAATAGATGTTCTTCTCCTTCAACATTATTCTCCCTCTCTCTCTCTATGTCTTTCAACATGATATCAGAGCCTTGACTCGTTGATCGGCGTCACCTCACAGCGCCGGCCGCTTACCTCGCCGACCTCATCGGCCTTCTGCTCAAGCTCGCCGGCCTTCTGCAAATTGTCGCCGCCCTCGCCGGCCTTCTGCTCGAGCTTCCTCTTACCTCGCCGGCCGCTTACCTCGGCCGCTGCAGATCGTCGTCGCCGACCTCGGCGACCTCGGCCTTCTGCTCGAGCTTCCTTTTACCTCGCCGACCTCATCGGCCTTCTGCTAGAGCTCGCCAGCCTCGCCGGCCTTCTGCTCGAGCTCGCCGGCCTTCTGCTCAAGCTCGCCGGACTTCTGCAAATTGTCGCCGCCCTCGCCGGCCTTCTGCTCGAGCTTCCTCTTATCTCGCCGGCCGCTTACCTCGGCCGCTGCAGATCGTCGTCGCCGGCCACTTACCCCTTCTGCTCGAGCTCCCTTTTACCTCGTCGGCCTTTTACCTCGCCGGCCGCTTACCTCGCCGGCCCTTCTGCTCGAGCTCTTGCTTCTAAATCTCTCCTCTGCCCAAAGCTGCGGCAGAAATTTCTCAGAGCCTTGAGAAATTATTATTCAGTACCTGGACTCTCTATTATGTCTGAAATGAGCATAACCTCTCCAAATAAGCAGCTCATTCCATTAGCAACAAATATATCGTCTCCACCTATCAACACGGTATCATTTCTCCCTTTAAAACTAACAAGAGACAACTACCTACTTTGGAAAACACAGTTTCTCCCGTTACTTCGTGCTCATGATCTCCTTGGAGCAGTAGATGGTACAGATCCATGTCCAGATATAAATGATCCAGCTTACGCTACCTGGATAAAAAGGAATCAACTAATTCTCACTTGGATTATCTCAACACTCACCGAAGTCGTTCTTCCATTGGTGGTAAATTTGAATACCTCTCATGCAGTTTGGAAAATTCTTGCTGACACATTCGCCTCTCATTCTAGAGCACGTGTTCTTCAACTTAAAGCTCAATTATAGATGATAAAACAAGGAGATAGCTCTATTGATGATTATATGCAGGCTATAAAAAATATCATCAACAACCTATCTGCTATTGGGCATTCAATGTCCGATCCAGATATTCTAATGCATGTTCTTGCAGGTCTCAATTCTACATATGACAACATTATTCCTGCTATTACTACTCGTGTAGATGATTTTACCTTAGAAGAAGTTCATGAGATTCTTTCATCTCATGAACTTCTCCTTCAACTCAAATCTACGGAAATAACTACAGTAACATCACCATCGATCAACACTGCTAGACGAGAACGTCCCTCTCCATCCAATACTAACAGAGGGCGTGGAGGACGCAGTGGTTGAGGACGCAGTGGTTGTGGTCGAGGACGTTGCCAGATCTGCCTTATCCCTGGTCATTATGCTCATGAATGCTATAAACGCTTCGATCGTCATTTTATTGGAGGTCTCACTTCCATGAATTATAATGGACCATTGGGAACAACTACACCAAATCGACTACAATCTTCCTATAATACAACACAAGCAGGAGCATATCACAGCGCTCTTATTTCCCCTCCAAATACAACGACTGAGTCAGTATGGTATCCTGATTCTGGAGCATCTCATCATATCACGCCAAACTACAATATTCTACACAATCCTACACCATATGTGGGCATCGATACTGTTCAAATCGGTAATGGTACAGGTTTGCATATAACTAACCTTGGAAATACACATTGGCACTCCTCTTCTGGTGATCTACATCTTAAAAATATTTTACATGTTCCCTCAATCACTAAAATCTCCTTTCTGTTCGACAATTTACCCATGATAATAATGTCTTATTTGAATTCCATCCCCATGAATGTTTTGTGAAGGATCGAGCTACAGGAAAAATTCTCCTCCGCGGGGAAACTAAGAATGGTCTCTACCACATTCCCGTTCCATCATCCACTGCTCTTATTGGGGAACGCACCACCAAGTTATCATGGCATGCTCGTCTCGGACATCCTTCTCTTCGTACTGTTCATCAAATAATTCAAAAATATGGTCTACCTACATTGCCACCTACAACGTCAAGAATCTGCTCTGCCTGCATGAAAGCTAAGAGTCATAAGTTATCATTTTCTTCATCTACTTGTACTTCGTCGTCTCCATTAGAACTTATATATTCAGATATTTGGGGTCCTGCCCCTATTATCTCTAATGAAGACTTTTCGTATTATGTTATTTTTGTTGATGATTTTAGTAAATCCACTTGGCTTTTTCCCATGAAACGTAAATCTGACTTGGTAGATATATTTCTCAGTTTTCAAAAACATGTTGAGCGTTTCTTTAATTGTAAGATTCGTTCTTTTCACTCTGATTGGGGCGGCGAGTATCAAGCCCTCCATCGCCATCTAAATTTCTCAGGAATTACTCACCGAGTCTCTTGCCCTCACACTACAGAATAAAATGGCTCTGCAGAGCGCAAACATCGATATATTATTGAAACCACATTAGCTCTTCTACAACATGCCTCTGCCCCTCAAAAATTCTGGGATGTTGCAGCTCAAACAGCAGTATATCTCATAAATCGTTTACTGGTCGCATACTTGATTATAATTTCCTTCGCATCTTTGGATGTGCTTGCTACCCTTGGCTACGTCCATATACCAAAAATAAACTTCAACCTCGCTCGCAATTGTGTGCTTTCCTTGGGTATAGTACTATGCATCATGGTTATCGTTGCCTACATATATCAACCGGGAGAGTTTACATTTCCTGGCATGTTGTCTTTGATGAGACACACTTTCCTTTTGCAGATAAATCTTCTAAAGCAACACCAATGTCTGGTGTACTTATTTCCAGTGATAGCATCCTTGGGCCACATCCAGGTTCACTCAGCAACACCATATCTCGGGACACTCCACCATTGGTTAGCTCTTCGCCATCACCTCATCGCAACCTTCCTGCTTCCCCAGACTAAACACCAGGACCTCCTTGTATTAGGAGAATACTCGAGCAACACCGCCAGAAACAAATACATCAAGACCTATGGATAGCCCAACGGTATCTGCATCTCCGCCTCCAAGAACTCGCCTTTTAACTGATATCTATCAACAAACAGAACCGATAACTCTATCTCTGATCACTGATAGTAAACATCCCCTTCCAACTGCTTTGGTGGCCTCCATACATATGCCAGAACCTACTTGCTTTACTCAAGCATCAAAGGATCCTGCATGGCGTGCTGCAATGGCCACTGAGTTTGATGCACTACTACGCAATGGCACATGGGACCTCGTTCCTCGTACTCCATCTATGAATGTAGTAGGATGCAAATGGGTATACAAACTCAAGCATCAAGCAGATGGCTCCATCGAAAGACATAAAGCCCGCCTTGTTGCGAAAGGCTATCATCAACAACCAGGACTTGACTATACAGACACTTTCAGTCCAGTCATCAAAATCACCACTGTCAGATTACTTCTCTCTATTGCTATATGCTCAAACTAGAACGTTCGGCAACTCGATGTCTCAAATGCATTCCTCCATGGCTCTCTTAAGGAAACAGTCTATATGGAACAACCA
>JAEMOT010003053.1:32743-65076 GCA_019297695.1 Apostasia ramifera | reverse complement strand
GTCATTTACATAAATCACTTTATGGCCTCAAACAAGCCCCTCGAGCTTGGTTCAAACGCCTTGGAGGTTGGCTTCAAACACAAGGCTTCTCTGGTTCTAAGACAGACACCTCTCTATTCTATCGGTGTACATCTACCTCTAAAGTCTATATTCTCATCTATGTTGATGATATTCTCGTAACCGGAAACAATCCCAATGAGATTACTACTGTTATTCATCACTAAGCAGGGAATTCTCAGTTCGAGATCTCGGAAATGCGCATTACTTTTTAGGCATTGAAGTTCACTCACATTCTGTTGGGTATCTTTTATCACAGAGCAAATACATTCTAGGGCTTCTCCAACGTGCTAACATGGATGGTGCCCGTCCTATCTCTACTCCTACCACTGTCATCTCTACAAAAAGCTCTATTCCATTAAGCGACCATCATTATAACGAAGTATTGTTGGAGCTCTTCAATATGTTACTATCACCAGACCTGACATTGCTTTTACAGTCAATCGTGCATGCCAATACATGCATACTCCCACTGAAGAACATTGGGCTGCTGTTAAACGCATCCTTCGTTATCTGAAAGGCACAATTCTCTATGGCCTTACAATTCATTGCCATACCCCTTTTACCCTTCACGCCTTCAGTGATGCTGATTGGGCTGGCTCTCCTGAAGATCGTCGCTCTACAGGTGGCTTTGCCATTTTCTTAGGAAAAAAACTGGTCTCATGGACTTCAAAGAAACAGCCAACAGTTTCCCGCTCCAGCACTGAAGCTGAATACAAAGCAATCGCTAATACTACTGCAGAATTAATTTGGCTTCAATCACTCCTCATCGAGCTTCATATACCCACTAACGGCACACCAACTCTTTGGTGTGATAACATTGGGGCCACCTACTTGACAGCCAACCCGATATTTCATGCACGTACCAAGCATATTGAAATTGATTTTCATTTTGTTCGAGAGCGGGTCGCCACCAATCAACTCAAGGTTTCCTACATCTCCACTAAAGATCAAGTCGCGGACATCTTCACAAAACCGCTCTCCAGACAACGGTTCGAACTATTGCGTAACAATCTTGGCATTGTCTCACCTACGCCAAGATTGCGGGGGAGTAATAAAGGAATTACGTAAATATTGGATTTCTGCATTATCACCTGCCTACAATACACCAAATATGTTTCCTTTTAATAACCATCATTTCTAGCATATATTTTGTAATTATGATTTGGTTTACATATTGCCATGTAAAACGATTCTCTATTAAAGAGATTTAATTACATACCATCTTGTAATATGGACTCCTCATTATAAAAGGGAGATCCTAACAATTGAACAATAAAGAATTATTCTTCTCCTTCAACATTATTCTCCCCCTCCCTCTCTCTCTATATCTTTCAACATACCTGCCCTAATACCATTCCTACTCTCTCATGTGCTAACACAAACAGCGAAGTGGTGCAAATCGTCCCCTCTCTCTCAAATGGCAGAGGAGGGTCGCAGATCCCGTTCCTTGTCTCTCCCCACCTCTCTTGCCCTCTCGCTTGCACGTTTTCACATGCTCATAAACGACAAAGGAGCTTCTCTCTCTCTCGCTCTCTTTTACATGGGTGAGCTCACCAATGGCAGAGGAAGGGCACAGATCCCCTCCCCCTCTCTCTGTCGCTCTCCCTCAACCACAGAAGAGAGGCATAGATCTCCCTCTCTTCTCTCTCTCGGTGCTCTTCATTGCCTCGCTTGAGCACCGCCTCACTGGAGCGCCATCTCAGTGGAGAACTATCGAAGAATTACATTGCCGAAGCACCGCCTTGAGATGTTCTCAAATCCCCTGAAATAGAAAGAGAAAGAGGGGGAAAGAGGAAAAAAGTGAAGGGATATTTAGGTAGTTTTCTTAATTGAAATATTATTAAAAAAATTAAATTTTTACTTTCGAAAAACTGACAAAAAATGCTCAAAATGGTCTAAATAAAGTGTTTAAGTTGACCTCAAGATCCCAATAGAAAACGTTCATGAGACACAGAGACCTAAATGAAGTATTCAAAATCGTGGACCTATATGATATTATTCATTTATCCCCAAATCTCAAGGACGTAGATGTAATTTACCTAAAACTTAATCAATAATCATATTATGCCCATACTTCAAATACAACAATTAGCTAATTCTACACACAAATTTCAATATGACGACCAATTTTATTTCAAGGAAAAAACTATATAACCTGAATAGCTAACAAATACATTGACCAATTGTGGTTTTGGGCTTTAAATCACTAGAATATGCAATAGATTAAAATGCAATCTACAAAATAATCTAGTTGATTAAAGCCTAAAATCATAATTGGCCAATGTACTGGTCATTTATTGGGATTGTGTAGTGTAAGCCATATTTCAACTTCAACGCACATTCTCATGTATGATAAAATTTGATAATTTATCCCTCTCACCGAACGAACCCCATTAGCATTCAGTCAAAAAAGCCAAAACATGATTTTTTTTCTTCTCTCCTTATACATTAGTTTAAAATATTAAATTTTAATTTAATTTCATATCCTACACAAGCTCTTATATGAAAAATAAATTTTACATATCCTACAAAATTTTCAACACAATCATACACTCTATTTCACATCGGACATAACCTTTAACATAACAAACTAACTTCATTTCTCATCATATGCGCATCTCAAGATATACTAAGAATTTTCATTTCAAAGGCAAAAATTTTCCTTAAATCAAACTGACCAATCTCAAGAACCTAGTGTAATTTATCCCTTTTTATAAAGACCTGCAAATAAGTCTAGAGATGAGCAAGGGCACAGATTACTATAGTTCAATTACGCAAAGTTACAGATAATAAGGCATAAGTAATTGCTCATATATTCATGCCTTATTTTACAGAGTCCCAATATTGCATGACTAATTGTTTCAATCACCTTTGCATGCCTTTAGCAACAATAATATTCAGGAACTTCAAAATATAAAAAGAAATGAAAAAGCATGAATACTTACAAAAATATTAATGATAAGGTTTGACATAAAAATTCAACGCCAGGCACATGCAGCCTGTACATGTGAGAAGGCCAGGATAACATGGTTAAGGGTTACGGATAGACACAAAAAGTAGCACCAGATGAAAACGAACTTTAGAAAGGGTTAATATATTGCAGAGTTAAACCAACTCAGTCAACAATAGACTGAAGTAATATGGAAGAGTTGTACCCTGTTTGTCTGATGTTTAGGGAATTCAATCCTTGATAATCATAAATTAAATCACATCAATCAAATGCCAAAAGCTCTTGTAAATGATCCCCATCATGAATCATCCCTTTTTGAATTGTAATTATGGCTTTAATCTTGACCCACATTGTACCCTTCTTGACCCACATTGTACCCTCCCAATTCAAATGGGTTAAAACCAGATTCAATCTCACTAACAGTAAAGCAGCTTTGAGATAATGACAGCTATAATCTCACTGATACCTAAACTTTTTACGCTCAAATATAAGCATACTTGCTTTAATTCCATACCAAACGGTTTGCAGACAGAAGAAATAAAAATGCGGCATTATGTAGAAACCTCTTACTGTAATGAGAAAAAAAAAATCATATACTCAGTGGGTTCCAACCTTAGAGCAGAGGTTGTAGTCGCCATTGCTCTTCCAAGCACCACTCCTCAAGAAACCATCAGCAGCACATAACCGCCTTAGGGTGCCAATAGCGAGACCGACGGCTAGATCGGCGACGTCATCGGTGAGACAGTCAGGAGTGTTGATGACTCGAATCCCTTTCTCCCTGCACTTCTCCAGGTCGATCTTGTCGGTCCCCACGCTGAAAGTAGCGATGATCTCGAGCGCAGGCAAATCGTCAATCATCCCGGCGTCCGCTCCGACAACCGTGTTCCCCACCAACGCTCGAATCTCCGGCGCGTTTGCTCGCAGGAAGTCCTTCCGCTTCTCCGGCGAAGGTTCCCAGAGGCGGAAAAGCTTGCAACGGCGGCTCAGCTCCTCCTCCAGGTAGGTGTCTATCGGGCAGGTCAGCAAAACGCCGAGAGAATTCATATCCGGCGAGCGGCGAGATGGATGATCGTTAAATTAGGTTTTAGTTTACCATTGAAAAAAAATCAAATATATTTATGTTTGGATCAAATTACATATATGCTTTCAAAATTGAAATATATTGTAAAATTCAATATCTATATTAATGAGGCCTAATAAAATAAGATTCTGTAATAAATATATTTAATGAGGCCTAATAAAATAAAAATAATAGTCTTTTCAATTTGAAATTAGCCTCAAATAAATTACTAGATGAAATAATTTTTTATTTTAATTTTTTTTTTAATACTAGATGAAATAATTCTAATTTTCAGGTTTCAATTTCTGGACATTTAGGCCCTATTTGGTGTGAGGATCAAATTAAAATTAAAATAGTACTAGTTTAAATAATAATAATAATAATAATAATAATAAATAAATTTTTTAATCATTCTACACAAATTCTAACATAAAAAGATATTATTTTACTTCACATACTCAATAATTTTTCAATAAAAATATCAACTTTACTGCACATCTTAAACCAAAATATTTGAATCGAGTATTTTGATTTAAGATATGAAATAAAATTAATATTATTATTAAAAATTATTGTGTATGTAAAATAAAATAATATTTTTTTATATTAGAGTTTGTGTAGAATGACTAAAAAAAATTATTTATTATTATTATTATTTATTTTTTATTTTAAATTAGTACTATTTTATTCTTGATTTTGATCATCACACCAAACAGGCCTTAACCAATTTGTTTTCAATCTCACACTATAAAATGATCTCTTTTTACATTTTCTTCTCACATTTTTAATCTCCTATATATATATTTTTTTTGGTAGAAAATCTTCTATACTGAAATATAAAGCTAATTTCAGAAAAAAATTGTAATGCGTTATAATTTAAAATACAGTGAATTCTGTGTTCTCTATGTGAATTAACTTTTTGTGTCATGATGAAAATGCTATTTTCCATTATTTACTGTTTTATTTAGGTGCATGGAGCCTTTTAGATCAAGATTTTAATACTCAGCTGAAACTTCCGAGTTAGTGTCGAATAGGTTCTAACGTTTTGCACAAAGGAACCCTACCTGATTCACTAATTTGTAGGAAGATACTGATCTTTTGCATTTGAATTTTTATCAAACTCAAAAGGATATCTCTAAAGTAGATGGCGATTGATAGAGTAATTTTTTTATCGTAATTTCCAGTACGAATACTGTGTCAAAGATAAAACTTATGATTAGTAGTAAAACATCAATTTTTTGTTGAGATACAATCATATCTTCAAAAATAGTTTCGGTAGTTTCGACAATTTTAATAATCTTGGTATCTGCAATTTTTGTTTTTTTGTAAACTATTTAATTTTTATAAATTCTAAATTAAATTTATTAATGATATTTTTTGAATATTATTTTTTAGAAAAAGATGAGTTTGGTAGTTTTCGGTCTAAATTTTAGCATAAACTTGATAGATTTTTCAGACAGATTTCCACCTATGGGAGCTTGTACTATTGCAGGGGATGTTCAGTACTAATTCTTATAATATTGTTCGTGGAATCGATAAACTAATTCTTGTGGATGTCTTTTTGCATGTTTGCCTAAGCTAGAGGCAATTATAAATGCTATAACGAAACTTCGTAAGAAGATCTTGTGACTGAAAAGAAACCAAAATTAAAAGCGAATTTTAAAACCTTATTCTAGATTTTAATGATAAATTTTTCATAATAGAACAAAACTTATGCCTTAGTACATATTTTTAAACTACTTTCAAAGAGTGCAATAAGTTGATTATTTAAGGCTTGTTTAGTTGGAGGATAAATTTAGATAAGAAAAGAGAAAATATTTTATTTTATAGAGTTGATAGAAAAAAAAAATTATTTTAATATTGAGAGGTATGTAAGATGTGAAATAAAATTATTTTTAAGGTTGAAATTTATGTTGTATGTGAAATAAAGTTGATTTTTAAGGTAAAATTTGTGTTGGATGTGAAATAAAATTATTAAAATTTAAATAAATTTAAAATATTATTATTATATCCTAGAGATCTTCTACAAAATGTGTGTAAAATTACACTTTGAATTCAATATATTCAATTAATTATCAATTTAGTAGTTGATCTCAGGTAATTCTATATATTTAGGTCTTTGAGGTAGAACTTAAATTCCTCACAAGCTCAAACAAAATAAAAACGTATCATCTTGGTCCCTTCATTTAAATTTTTTTCCACTTAAAATCCTTTTAACAAATTTCATTAAATTTAACAATTAAAATATCATTTTAAAAAAATTAAAAATAACATGTTTATGCTTTGTAAATATATTTTAGTATTTACAATCATTATTCTAACTTTAATTTTTATTTTTTATATTCTAAATTATAATATTAATTTTTAATATTTAAATATATATTAGAATTTTTTTTATTTAACGATCAAATTTAATGAAATCTATAGAAAAACATCCATGTAAAAAATATTCTAGATATGAGAGACTTAAATGACATATTTTTATTTTTGTAGGCACACATGGAATCAAAAGTCTACCTGAAAAGCCTAGATGACATAACTCCTAATAGCTATACTAGCATAAGCAATAAAGGATAACAATAACACGGAATAAATCAAGTCTTTTAGGCCCCGTTTGTTTTTAAGTTTAGAATTAACCTGCTTTAATTTTAACCTGGCATATCACACATAAAATTTAATATTAAAAATTAACTTTATTTCACATCCTACACATATTACTAAAATAATAACTAACTTATATCACATCCTTCACATATCCCAATATAATAACTAACTTTATTTCACATCATTCACAACTTTTAATAAAAAATATCTCTATTCAAATTTAATTTTAACCTTCTTAAATTTAACCGTACAAACAAACAGACCCTTATTGTTTAAAATCAGATATATTTCACTACTAGATGGCCAATAAACGAGCAAACAAGACATGAGCCTTAAAATCTAGCACTGCCCATCCACTTTGGTCAAGAGACATAGGAAAAGCATCCATCCAAGAGGAAGAAGAGACTGCATCAAAGGGAAAAAGGTCGAAGAATATTCCAAAGACTTCGGTGTTACTTCAGCGGGACAAAATTTATTCATGTTGTATGTATGTTCATTGCAAGATTTAGAAGTTTAATAGAAAAGCAAGCCATACATGTATTCCCCATGACAAGCAACATTGTGAATAAATTTTCTACTCCCAAGATAACCTTCTTGCACCATAAAAAAACAAATCCTTCACAATTTCCACCAGTAGCCCAGAAATGATTTTTTCCTCCAATTCAAACACAACTTCATCTCCTTCATTAGTGACAATCCAGTAATCCCATCCATCATCCCATATTGCATTCAACATTCTTTCATTGCACTGAAGATCCTTCGCCAACATGTTGTTAAGGCTTTCTTCACAAAAAGCAAATTCATCAGCATAACTTGCCAGTTTCTTCATCCCACTGCTGATATCCTCCACCAAGGCAATGAGGAACTGATGTGATGATTGACTTTCTGTATGTTTTCGCAGCATCTGACCAAAAGAAAGCTTCAGCTCATGGCCTTTTCGAATCATCTCCTCAGCGCAGTCGAGCAGCAGAAAATCAGTGCTGAGTTTATGTTGGTTGGATGTTTGATGGCGACACCATGTTTGGTGAATACTGGTGCCATAGAGACCATGAGCTTGATTGCAGAAAGATTGGCTGCCTAAGAGAAGATTGATGAGATGATATTTGACTTCAAATGGCTCTTTGGTGGCAGATTTGCTGTGAGAAATCTTGCATGATTGTTCACTCAACGCACAGTATCTTCCAGTTCTGAATGCCTTTGGCATCACCTCATTGATAATTCTGGGGTCTTTTTTGATCTTTTCTGTGGAAGAAAATATGAAGATATTGTTCCTATTAAGCATTAAAGGATCCGAATTTGACAAAATAATGCTTTTGGGATTCAAAATAAATGGAGAAAACATCAGTAAGTATGAATTCATATGTTGGGGAGCATAAACAAATTGCTAACAACAGAAATAAGTATCATAGAACAAGGGGTGTTTGAGCATGTACAACCTTCAAAGCAGGAAAAGTAAAATGAAAATGATACAAGTTATCTTAACATCAAACTAAATGAGGTTAGCTACACAGATTCTTTTCTTCATTCAATTCTACTTGAAGCAACATTCTCCATAAATTCCAAGTCATTCTTAAACTTCTCCCCACTCTATTTATTGTTAGTACTCCCTCGTATTTACATACAAGGTCATCTAAATAGTATAAACAAACAGCTGCATAAGCTTGAAATAGTACCATGTGTATATTTGAACAGGAATTATTGTGAAACAAAAGAAACTAAGAGCATTAATTCTAATCATAAAAAGAATCTCCACACTGAATCTTTGTGAAGCTTACCTTTGTTGGGAGAATTTTCAGATGCTCTTTTTTCCCATTCTGTGATGACATCAGCAGGTGAAATAATGTTGCTTCTTGCAATCACACAAGTTTCACTTTGAGTACAATTCATTTTTCTATCTTTTGATTTCAGATCATCAGGCTACAATTACAGTTTGAGAAAAAAAATCACTGCCTACTGATTGATTTGAGACAATTAATATTCTACTATGCAATTGTAGTTACCTTAGTTGAGGAAAAGAATTCTCTCATTGCTCTTTGTTCTGAAATATTTTCTTCTTTCACAGAACTGATAGACTTAAATGATAAAGATTTCCCAGAGTTGTTCTCCCTTGTGCTTTGCTTGATGCTTTTACTTGTTGTAGAGTTTACGTTCAGCAATGCTGCTATTGGTTTCGCCCCCTTTCTCTCCACCATTTTCTTGTCAGTAACTGTCATCTTCCTCAGCTCCTTGGCCCCTTTCATTTCTTTCATGGCAGCTACCCCTTTCAAATGATCTTGAGATTGATCATCAGCTGATTTAAGTCTTCCGGCTTTTTCACTTTCTTCAGTGTCACCAAAAACTTTTTCATCTAAAAACATGTCAACTAGCTTGATCTTCTTCTCCACCATTTTCTTCCCTTGAATTGTCATCTTCTTCGTCTTCATGGCAACCACCGTTTTCAGCTGCTTTTGAGATTCACCAATGGCAGATTTAAGTTTTCTGTTTTCTTCACTTTGCACACTATTATAAAAAACTTGATCTTCAAAAGTCAACTGAACTGGTGTGATCCTCTTCTCCACCATCTTCTTCTCATGAACTTCCATCTTCTTCAGTTCGCCAGACCCTTTTCTTTTTTTTAATTGCTTTTGAGATTGATTAACGGCTGTTTTAAGCATTTGGGTTTCCTCACTTTCGTCACTATCACCAAAAGGTTTGTCTTCCTCAACTGGTTTGATCCACATCTCCACCATCTTCTCCTCATGATATGTCATCACCTTCAGCTCCTCATCCTTCATGGCAACCAACCCTTTTAGCTGCTTTTGAGACTCATCAACAGCTAATATAATCCTTTGGGTTTCTTCACTTTGTTGATCATTATCACCAAAAACTTTGTCTTTTGATACCCCTCTCTCCAAATAAGCCAAATTCTGTGCCTTCAAGACCACAATTGGTGGAAAACTATCATAATCATTGAAATTTACTCTGTAATTCAACCTATCTGTTCTGAGGTCTTCAGAATGCTTCAGAACTCCTTTTGTCACAATGGTCTCAATGATCTCCTCCAGTTTTTTGTGCTTCTTCTTCTCCTCCACCATCATCTTCCTTGAGTTTCTCATACTCCCCTCCCCTTCCTGCCCTAATGGAGGGATCTCCTCAAGACCCATGAGCTTGGCTACTAAGCTTGGAGCCCTCATATTCTTAAATCTGCATTTACTAAAAGAGACATTTTCTTCACCAAAGCTCTTCCTGTGGAGCCTATCTCTAACCAGCTGCTTCAGTTCTTCTTCCTCTCTCCCTCTTATCCGCCTCACCTTCTCCATCATCGTCTTCCTCTCTAGAAGAAGATCAACGGCGACATGAACTGACAGAGTTGCAGCTCACTTCTCTCTTTGAACTCCATGGGATTCTCGCATAACTAGAAGACAGCTTCAGATGATTCTTCGATTGCTTCTTCCAGATTAAGTCTTTTCATATTTTCAGTCTTCACTGAGAAATCCTGAGAAGAATGGAAGGAGAACTAATGAAGATAAAAGCAGAAACAATTGAAAGGCAGACTGATGAATGAGAAGTTATCCAATTTTTCTTTGATTGTGCTGCTTCCAAATGGAATGTATAAAAAAAAAGATTGAATCAATTACATCAGGATCCTCAGATTCATTTCACATTGGAGTCAACTTTTGAAGTCAATTCAATTGAGTTTCAAGATTCACCGAGCATTTCTTGTCAGTTCAATCCAATCTTGATTTGAGCCAAGTTCGGCTCGTTTATTATTGAATCAAGCTCGATTTGACTTTTGATTAATTTCCAATCTTTCAAACAAAAGCTTAGATACAAATGCTTTTATTTATTCAATCAACTTAAATCATGTCACCGATCTTGATCTATTGGTTAGAAATATGAATAAAATAAATTTACAGTTAACAAGATTTGAATAAAAATCCTAAAAGAAACTTTAACGAAGTCATCGATTAGGTTATTATGAAAACCAACACACTGAAACAAGTTATATATATAAACATTTATAAATATTTTATTTACTTTTTTAATCAATTCATCGAGCGAGCCCGATTCGATCCTATATTTGCTCAAAGATTAAATTGATAAAAATCTCAAGTCATAAAAATAGCTCATTAGTTGGTTTACATGGATAGAGTCAATCTAAAAATTGATTCAGCTTTCTGATAGTCTTTGATCTTCTTGACAAGTTAATAGTAATATTAGAAGTGGGAATTTTGAAAAAATGAATGAAATACAACAACAACAACAACAACAACAATAACCAAGCCTTAATCCCACTAAATGGAATCGGCTACATAAATCATTTGTTTTCATTGCGTCAATTACCAAATTCTTATCTAAATCTAAGTAACTAAAATCACTCCTTATATTTTCTTGTCATGTCTTCTTTGGTCTCCTTCTTCCTCTCTGTACATGGGCAAGATCCAATGACTCAATTTTTCTAACTGGAGCTTCAATCGGCTTACGATTTATATGTCCAAATCATCTAAGCTGACTTTCTCTAAGTTCATCCCTCAATTGATGCAATACCAACTTTCTTTCAGATATACTCATTTCTCATTCTATTCTTTCGTGTATATCCATACATCCACCTTAGCATCCTTATTTCTGTAATATTTATTTTATTTGTATATGTCAGCATTCAGCACCATATATCATCGCTGGTCTTATTATAGTTTTATAAAATTTACCCTTGATTTTGGATGATATTTTTCTATCGCACAAGTGGCACAACACAACAGAAGCATTTCTCCATTTTACCCATCTTGCTTGAATCCAGCTAATAACGTCATTATATATTTCACTATCATTTTATATGATCGATCCAAAGTATCTAAAGCGCGTACATTTATTAGAAGACCTATATACAATCGCAGTTATAGTGAGCATCAATATATACACGATTTGCTCGAAGGACACCCAGATCGTGCTGCTGATAATTTGCGCATGTCAGCACATACATTCTTGAGATTGAGGGATTTACTTATTTCAAGTGGCAATACAAGGCACTAATATGATGTGTAGTCCTCGTATCAATTTAGCACTCAACCATTGAAGGAATTAGAAGAGAGATTTTAGTCAAGAAACAACTTTTTTTTCTTTTTGAATTATGTTTATAATTTTGATATCATAGATTTTTTTTATAAAAGTTTGATTACGTAAAACTGTGTCAGATATTAATCACATGCTTTTTGAATGATGAAAGATAAACAAACGAACAAAAAATGACTAACTGCTTACTCATTGATGTCATTATTTGGCATCTATCGTGCTTTATTTTATTTTCAGGATCTTCATCACTCCTTGATTTAAAAAAGATCGCTTTGCAAAGTTTAAGCGAATGACATGATTCCTTGCAATTATGTAAAGCTTTTATCAGCCTGCAATATATATATGTCTAAATTATCTAAGGGGGCGTTTGGTTCAGTGTTATCTCAATGTTATGTTATGTTATCTTTAGAAAATAATTGTTTGATTTAATGACATCTTTAAATAACATTATAATTAATTACAAAAATGCCATTATACATTGACATCTAGATGTCACCCCAAATTGGGCGACATCTCAAGATAACACCATCAATTTGTCATTATAATGTTAATAATTTCCAACTAAATAATAACAATTTGGATAACATTGATATTTTCCAATATCATAACATTGAACCAAACAAATGTCCATTGATGAATGACAATGACATTTAGATAACATGACATCTAAATAACATTGACATTGAGATAACACTGAACCAAACGCCCCCTAAGTCAATTCTCTCTAAATTGATACTCATTTGAAGTTACTTCAATATTTTCACGAATCAACTTATTTACTATATTTTTTTTGTGTAAATTCACACATTCACTTAACATCCTCATTTTCATGAAACATATTTTATTCATATATTTTTGATTTATCGGGTAGCACTCTGCACTATATAACTTCATTGATCTTACTATTGTCCTATAAAATTTACCTTTTAACTAGAGTAAGAGTTTGCTATCAAATAATATATCAGATATATTCTTTCACTTAATTTACTTATCTATTAATAATATTAAGTTGAAATGAACTTATGCGTTTAGCATCTTAAATCAATTAATCATCTTGTAACCAAGAATACCAGTAAAATTTCATCCTGTTGATCCTTTTCAATAGGAAATATGTAAATAATTTAATTTATGTGAAATATAGGTAATTATCTATTAAAAATATTTTCCATTTGTCTTCTATGTTTGTATAATTGTATATATGACTTTGTTGAACTCTATTTGTCATCAATATTAATCATAGGTACAAATGTCATTACATTGGTATTCTCCTGGGGACCTATATGCAATGAAAGATTTGTGGGACCAATTTGGATCATTATATCAAACTCAGGTACCTGAGAGATATTTTAAAATTCATGTTCTCTCTATCAGACAATAATCACAGGATCTACATAAATTTTTTTAAAATTTATGAACTACCTTAAAGTATTCTATTAATCTCAAGAACGCTAGAGTAATTTTCTCTTATTATATTAGCCATTTAATTCATAACATTACTTTAAGTCAGCCCTGTTTGACGCGAGGATCAAAATCAGGACTAAAATAGTNATTATTTTTTAAACTAGTACCAATTTGGTCCTATTTTAGTCCTGTTTTGGTCCTTGCGCCAAAGAGGGCCTATTTGATTTAAATCTAAAATTAATATATAAAATTTTTAATTTTTATTTAATATTTAAAATAATTTTTAATATAACAAATTAATTTTATTTTACATTCTCCGGAGTTGTGAATGAGTCAAGTTTGAGTGAGTTGGCTTCACTTCGAGTTTTGCTATTTCAAATTTGAATCAAATTGGGTTTAAGTCGAGTTACAACTTTTCAAATTGAAATAGAGTTTTAAATTTATTCGAGCTAAATGTTGTAAAATACTTTTTATATGTTATAAAATCTATATTAGTTATCTTAAACATATTATATAGAAGTAAAATATAATACTTAAAAATACAAATTTATAAATATTGAACCAAATTCAAGGCATGTTGATCTCATTTTGAGCAAGCTAACTCAAGCAATGAGAAAATTGAGTTAATTTTGAGTTCAACTAAACTCAATCGAGTTTCTCACAAATTTTAAAACATCACATCCTACATAAAATGTTAATATTAAAATAATTTTATTTTATTCACATATGTATACAAATACTGATAATGAGTTGAGTTTGAGCAAGTTGGCCTCAGCTCAAACTCGCAGATTGAGAGTTTGAATTGAATTTGATTTGAGTTGACTAAAATTTATTCTATTTTACATTAATTTTTGAATTGAATAGAGCTTAATTTTAATTTTATTTTTAATTTAAATATTTATTTTTGCATAAAAATAATATATATGTATATGTATGTTAAAATTATATGCATTATGTATATAATATATACAAATCTCTTTAATATATATCTTATATAATATATTTATATATATGAAATATCTTAAAAGTTATCTAAAATATTTTTAGGCATATTATTTTATAGATATCGAGTTGATTATTAGTTAAATTGATTTTATTATGAATTAGTTTACTCTGAAATATAAGAAAATAGAGTTGAATTTAAAATATATAAAATATGAATTTGAGTTTCTAGTATTTTGCGCACCTTATAATATGTTTGTATATTATAATAATAATAATAATATTTTTTTTGAAAAAAAATTATGTATGATAAAAAATAAAAATAATTATTTTATTAGAAAATATGAAAAATATAATATAAATTAGTTATTTTTTTAATATATATAAAATAAAATTTTATTTAATATGTGAAATATAATTAAATTTTAATATTAAATTTTGAGTAGGATGTGACTAGGTCTGTCAATGGATCGGATCATGATCCGATCTATCTGAGTTTCGATCCGATTAAACCCCCAAATAAATTTTTTTTGACCGGTCAATCTGCCCCGTTTATTGACCCGATCCATTTACAATTAAATGGATCAGATATGAATCACCATTGACCCGACCCGTTTAAAATCCGATCCATTTATGTAATCTAATTTGTAGCTCATATAGGGATACAATGTAGCTAATAATTTTTTTATTGAAAGTCTCAAGTAAAGAGTATCACTATAATTAATTAATAAAAGATTCTCACAGATTATATTAGTAAATTATAATTTATAGTGCTCAATTTATATTTCACAATATATATATATATTATAAATACTGATTTTTATATTAAAATATTTAATTAATTCATAAAAATATAATATTCTTCTCTATTTTATTTTCAATAAATTTAATATTATTTTAAATTTGATTATAAAAATTACTTAAAAATAACTATTTTTATTATAAATAAATTAAATCCGAAAATCTGAGTTCCGAATCGATTAGATTTCCAATCCGAGAGGATATGGATCGACCATGACCCGATCTGATATATATCTCGATCCAATATATATAAATTTAAATTTAGGTCGAAGTCAACTCGACTCGAATCTGATCCTTTGACGGGCCTAGATGTGACATACTTGAACCAAACTAAACAAATAAACTTTGCTAGTTATGCGCACTGCAATTAAAATATATAATTGTTAAAAGTAAGTAGAATAGGTAATCAATGTTTTTTTTATTTAATATATATGTAAATATCCCTCAAATCAAGCAATAAAATATAGTTAAAAAAGTCTACAATTAGATACCTACTAGTAATTTACTTAAAAAATTAATTTTTATTTATTTAAAAATTATAAAAATAGCGTGATTTAAATATAAAGCGATACTTACGTAAGCTTTTTTCACATTAGCTAGAAGATATCACATAATAATTTACTCAACATTTAAGACCTCATTTGCTTTGATTTTGTTTCTTGTCTCAATACAAATTTTAATTATAAAAATTAATTTATTTTACATTTAATATAAATATGAATATTAAAATTAAATTTATTTTATTTATTATGTGCTTCTCGATATTAAAATAAGTTTTTTTATTAAATTTTAAAAATAATTTTTTTTAAAAAAAAAATTTGAATCAAACTGGGCTTAAATATTTGACTTTATATCAAATTCGATAAACCGTCGGATCAGTCTCTGACATTGACTCAGATCTCATCCAACGGTCGAGCTTAAAACGTTGTCAGCCGGACGCTTTCATAACGACCGCCTCGAGCGACTTTTCTGAAGGGAAGCCGTTGGGATTCAAATTGTATGTCGAATCAAATGGCCTGCATTTCGCCACATGTTACAGCCTACAAGAGGCCGCTTCTTGTCCGTCCGATCACGAAGAAATGTAGCTTGCGGTCTTCTAAAGTGTTCTAGGGTTTGTGAAACGCTCTATTCCACGCTGCTTCCTTTTATCTCGGAGGAGAGGAGAGAGAGTGAGAGTAGATTTAGCAGAATCATCTCTCTCTCTCTCTCTCTCTCTCTCTCTCTCTCTCTCTCTTTCTCTCTCTCTCTCACAATCTGAGATTTTCACTTTGTTATCATCTTTCATGATCTGCGGTCTGAGATCGCCCAACTCCCTGGTGAGACGCATAGTTTCGTGATCTATGGATTGTGATGTTTTGATTTGTTCTTCGTAGATCCGTTAATGTGAGCTTTATCTGTATATTGCTTCCTTGATCTCTGCATTTGCGTCTTCGATTTCATTGTTTGACTACTTGTTTTGTAGGATACGAAGTTTGAAGTGCTTCAAGAAAGTTCTAGTCGCGAACTCGCATTTTTAACGGAAGAGGGAGAGCGAGAGAAGACGTAGTAGATTTCAGCAGAATCCGCATTTGGCTCTCTTCCTCTTAATCTTTGATTCTCACTCAGAGCGACCGATCTTTCATGATTTGCAGTCTGGGATTGCCGAACACCCTGGTAAGCGCCGAATTTTTTCGCGATCTATGGATTGTAAGCATTTAAGGTCGGATTTGTTCTTCATCGTTCGTTTTATTTGAGTTTTATATGTATATTGCTTGTCGATGCGTCTCTGTTTCATTTTTCTGCGACTTCTTGTTTTGTAGGATACAAAGTTTGAAGAGCTTCAAGAAATTTATAGTCCACGCGGCCTCCATTGTCATCGTTGGAAAGATAGTGAGACTAGACGTAAAAGATTTAAGCAGAAATCACACATTCCTGTCTTTTTCTCTCTTCCTGGGAATTTTGAAAATTTCACTCGGAGATATCGATCTTCGACGGTCTGCGGTCTCAGACCGCCATCGCCAAAATTACTGGTAAGACACGATATTTTTTTCATGATCTGTGGAATGGAGTATTTAGAATTGGTGTATTAGATCTGGAAAGTCAATAGCTGGATCTGTAATTTGTGTATCTGCATATTGCTTCCTTGATTTGTTCTAACGTCAATAGCTGGACTTTCAATTTTTTTCGACTTTCCTCTTTTGTATGAATCGATGTTTCAAAGAAATTATATTCCACGCTGCTTTCTTTTACCTAGGAGGAGAGAGAGTGAAATTAGTCGTAAATAGATCTAGCAGAGTTCACTCTTGCCTTGCTTCTCTTTCTCTTTCCAATATGAAATCCTCGTTCAGAGTAAGGCATGAGAGTTGTTGGAGATCGGCGCAATGAAGTATTTAGGGTTGGTGGATGATATCTTGTAAATCAATTTCAGGATTTGTTCTTAGTATATCTGGATCCCTAATTTGCGGTTGTCTTTATATTGCTTCCTTGATTTCAATTTGTTCCGTTCTGTTTCTGTTAGGGTTTGAACTTCTTGGATTCCTGGAGCGATCTTCATGCTCTGTAAGAGGGCTATGACGTTCTGGAAGTTCAAACGTGGGGCTATTTGGTTAACAGTTCTTTCTTGCCGATCTGAGGATGAGTGAGAGTGACCTGAAAAAAGGGCACGAGAAAGAGGAATCCAGCTCTATTACTGCAGTCCATGAAGATGAGAGAGTTGGAAGTTGTTCTTCGTCATTCCCAGATGGAACGACAGAAGCTACTAATTCTTCCTCGGTTCAGGATGGGAGTGAAAGCGAGTTTCAAAGGAAGCCGCTGCCTCTGCATGGGTAATGTTCATCTGAACAGTAAATTTATTTTTTATGGGAAATAAGATGCCATGGCTGTTGCATGCTGATTTAATGATCTGATGCTTATGCAGGAGGACAACTGGCCCAAAAAGGAGATCAACTAAAGGGCAGTGGACTCCAGAGGAGGTGAATTAACACCACAATTTTCCTTCACATGAAAAGCTCTATTGCTCACCTTTTTTCTCCCTAGAGAATTGTTCTTGTTTGCTAACTCAAGAAATCTATATCCAATGAAGAATAATCAAGAGAAAAATCTCTGTTTCTCACCTCTTTTCTTCTTAGACAATCGTTCATGGTTTGCCAATCAAATAGTTCTCAAACTCATATAGGGTCCATAAGAAGAATTCATTCTTCTTTTAATTGCAAGATCCAATAGCTCCTATATTCTTGTAAGGTCAAAGAAATCACCTTTATTCCGATGAAGAATGATAAAGTGAAAAGCTTTGTTGCTCACCTCTTTTCTCCCTAGAGAATAGTTTTTGGCGGTTGCCTTCATAAAAACCTGTAGCAATTACATACTTAGGCCTACTTTCTTTATGGAACTTTTATTTGCATAAGCTTGTTATGGGTTTCTAATGTGTCCAACTATTAATTACTCTAAGCCAATTTTTAACACAACTCTCGTCACTTGTCAAAGCTGATTATGTATTAAAATCTAAAAACTTTGGACACTGCTCTTCTTGGTAATAGAGTGTCATTATTGTGGATATTCTATGACATTATCAGGTATTTGAGTGTTTTCTTTCCTTTGATTGTTTATCCTTGATGCACTTATTGTCTACCTATACTTTATGAAGCTCTCACTTCCTCCCTGCAGGATGAAATACTGAGGAAAGCTGTTGAGCGTTACAAAGGGAAAAATTGGAAAAGGATTGGTAATTATTTGTTTAAATTTGTCAGTCAAAACTTAATTTCTAGCTTATAAGCCAAGTATTTTTTCTTTTTTTAAAACTTATCAGTTTACTTAATAGTGTCTATCTCCATTAGAGTAATTCTCGTGAAGTAGTGTCAGTGAGGGCTTTTTTACATTTGAAGGTTATTTATTTGAAGAAATTTTACTACCTCCAATGTCACTTGGACTGCAATTGAGGCTTTAGGCATTCAACTCAATTTGTTGTAAGTACATAAATGGAGGTATTTTGATTTGTAAATACTCCAGTGTGATTGCTGCACTATTTCCATGTCTATGGTTGATGTCAGCAATAGCCATCTCATATTAAAGTTGTGGAATTAGAGTTGTAACTGGAATATGGTTTTTGACAGTCAGTTCTCTCTTTTTTTTTTTTTTTCCATTTTTTTCTTTTAAAACTACTGTGGAAAGTCCTTAGCTTTACTAAATCCACTGATGGAATTATGAAGAGGGAAATGATTTGGAACTAAATTTATTAATATTTTAGAAGCTGCTAAGTTTTGATTTATATGCATCCTTTCTCCTTCACAGTATGATATAGGGTAGCCAACATTATCTATTTACTCTTGCAAGTAGCTATTGTAAGATAGTCAGCTGTTTCCATTATTGCCTTCCTTTCTTCTAATCAGAATTAATACTACAAGAGTTTAGATGTTTTCCAATAGATCGTATATAAGAAATTTTTTCCAGCTTCACTCATCATCCCTGAGTCGCACAGAATGATATCTAAATAATGGTTTCTCAAATCTTTTGAATCTCCTACTTTGCAGCGGAAAGTTTTCCAGGTAGAACTGATGTTCAATGCTTGCACAGATGGCAGAAGGTTCTAAATCCCTCTCTTGTTAAAGGCCCATGGTCCAAGGAGGTATGCTATCATGGAATTGACTGCCTTCATACCCTTCTGCAAACAACATTGAAGTTGTTAATAAAGCACCTTTTTTTTTGAAAGGAATAAAGCACATTTTTGGCTGTGCCTTTTGTATGACAGGAAGATGACATTATAGTTGAAATGGTAAACAAGTATGGACCTACAAAATGGACAACCATTGCACAAGCCCTACCTGGACGTATAGGAAAGCAGTGTCGAGAGAGGTAAAGTGTTTAGGTCTTTTCTTTTTCTAATGTTATGATTTTTGAGTATATTAGTGTTGATGTGAAATCTACTTGAATAAATCAGATGGTGTAGATTCAAAGCATAACTATATAAAATTGAAAGGATAGAACACCAATATTTTAGATAGATACTGTGTAATCCGAGAAAACCAATCCGCCGCTCCATGGGGGTTTAAGAATCCACTATGAACTTATAAAATTGCACATTGAATGATTTATGGACAAGGAATTAGAGAGAAGAGAATACAATTTAAGAAGATAGAAGAAGAGGAGATATGATCTATGAATCTTGAGTTGAGGGATGAGACTTATAGTAGTTCTCCTACTGGGAGCTCGACCCAGCCTTGCTTTTTTGTATCTAATTAAAATTCAGAGTTCCAAACCTTTGTTTTCCATTTCTACTGCTATTTTTAAACTTTGATCTTAAGGATTATCTATGACCATTGCTGCTCCACACTTGAATTAAATATCATGTATGGCAGTGTTTCCCAAACGATTAGGTTAAATTTGGGTGCCATGCGTGGAACCTTTATTGGGACTTTGTTGATTTTGGATCTGATCCACTTGACTGATTAGGCTGTGAGTCTCCAAATGAGATATCTCATTTTTGACGCCCAAGACTGTTTGATCATGGGAGCACTAGTTTTGTTTCCTATGATCATCTTTAACTTATTCGTTGAAGGCCTTTTGAACAAGAGGTTTCATGTCTTCCAGCTCAACCTTGTGAACTTGCTTGGATTGAATCTTGATCAACACAAACCGGGCGAGCTGATTAACAAGCTATTCTTATGGCTTGAATTTTGTTTGATTTAATAATGAGCCAGCATAGGATTGGATTGAGATTTTTTGAGATTGGATTGATTGAAAAAAGAAGGATTAAAAATAATATTTTATATAGTAGTTTTCAAGTAACCTGTTTGGAGGGCTACCTTAAAATTTGCACTTGTAGCCCCTTTTCAAACCCTGCTGGCCTGCTCAATGTAGAATTTTTTTTTTTTGGGTTTTCATTTATAGTCATTAGATTATGATAGAAGAGAAGGATTCAAAATTGTTGAATGAACAAACATATATATGCCTAACGGTTTGACTAATTAATCGAAAATCGAATCGACTTTAGCTCAAATCGAGTTTGAATCAATAACTAATTAGTTAGGCTTGACTTGGATTGATATTGAATCAAACTCTGATTTTTTAAAACTTGGAATAAACTGAGATCGAATTGAAATATTTTAATTCAATCTTGAGACGAGGTTGGATCAGCTTGAGATCAAATCATTAACATCTTTATGTGCATGTATTTGTGTGCAAGATTGCATACAAATATTCATATTTGTGTATTGAAACCTTAGTCTATGTTCAACCCTCTCATGATCTTAACATTTTTTGTTGGTCTGGATGTTTATCCACAGCAATACTGTCGATCACATATTTTCAGTGTACACTATCATCACTACAGAGTACAGTTTCATGTATAATAGTGACCACGTAGTGAACAACATGAGAACAACATTTAAATAGACCTACTAAATCACTAACAGACCACATTTTTACAAAAAAAGGGATAGCAAATCTTCTTCCAAATACTGTAATGTAATTCCTGGGGAAGTTTTGACTGATAACATGGGCAAAATAATTTTTTTAATAATATTTTAAATTTATTTTAAATTTTAATAACTTTATTTCACATCCAACACAAATTCCAACTTTAAAAATCAATTTTATTTCACATCAAACACAAATTTCAACCTTAAAATCAACTTTATTTCACATTCTACACACCTCCCAATATTAAAATAAATTTCTTTCCCATCAACTATATAAAATAAAATATTTTCTCTTTCCTTACCCAAATTTATCCTCCAACCAAACAAGCCAAAAGTCATATAATATAAGTAAAACAAAATTATTACAAGTAATATAATGAATTGTTTGACCTTGAAAGGAAAAGAAGAAATTGTATAACTATAGCACGTGCTTTTAAGAACAGTAAATTAGAAATTAAATTTTGAACCGTACATGATTCTGGATAACGGTCAAGTTGTTAATATTGCAAAGAGATCTATAATAATTGTAGAAGTTCTGCACATAGGCAAGGATGGCTTTTGGAGTAAGGATGTTGCAAGCAAGGTTTTAAAAACCGGACCGGACCGGCCGGTTCAACCGGTCGAACCGTGAACCGATCAGCCAACCGGTCCGATTTAATTTTATAATCGGATCCGCTTAAAACCGGCCAGAACCGTTCTAAATCGCGGTTCAACCGGTCAACTGGTGAACCGGTATGGTTGAACCGGTTGAGTTTAAAATTAAAAAAAAAAAGTTTCCTAAACTCTGGTTCCCTACTCAGCCTCCATTCTGTGGCCTCTACTCGCACGACAGTCACGAACTAGCGATTTCTCTTGCCTTGCACTCTCCTCTCCAGCCCTCATCCTTTCGAAATGATTTAGTATTTTAGTATTTTAGTGATATAAAATGATGAAATAATTTAGTATTTTAATATTGATAAAACATATATTTGTTCAGATCTTTTAATGATGTACTAAATATTATACTCAATTTGTGATTTGCGAATATTTTGTTGGGTTATTGTTATTTCGATTTGCTTGAAATTATTTTTTGGGTTATTGACATAAGATATTATTTGTTAAATTCAATTATTAAATATTCATTTTATGTCTAATTATTGTGTTGATGTGTGAATAATATATATCTTAACTATATTTATATTATATTTTATTAGTTTTTTTAATTTTTACTTCATCCCGGTTCGACCCCGGTTCGACCCCGGTTCGACCCTGGTTCTACCATTGAACCTTGAACTTCAGTCTACCGGTTCTGAAGCCGGTCCGGTTTTGAAAACCTTGGTTGCAAGCATTATTCATGAAATAAGCATTCAGCACGTGAAAAAACTCAAAAAGCTAAGGAAGTTAAGTGGATGACAAAATATGTTTGAAAAACCAAAGATGATGGATAAGAAGTTAGACATCAAGTTGGATGTGCTATAAGCGATAATACTAGTGTTTCATTTCAAGAAAAAGATATTAAAAATAAACAAAAGTTTGATTTTTGGAAAATAGAATTAAATTAATCTTTTGAAAAAAATATGATGTTAGAAAGTATCATGATAAAATTTGTTTCACATATTGATTTAAAAATGTTGCGTTTGGTCTGAAAAAGATTCATAAAGGTACATTTAGTATAAAAAGAAATATTTTGGAGATTTTTCAGACAAATATGTTTTTTTTTAATAATATAAGACAGAGAATGGTAAATGATTGGGGAAGAATAACATTATATTTAATAACTGGTGAGATGTTCAAAAACTATTATTTGATATGATAAAGCTTAAGAGTTTGAAGATATGAGTGGGTGATAAAAGAAGATGAGGAAAGTTCTATGTACAATATAAAATCATATAAAGAGGAGAAAAAGCACAGAATTAACAAAGTCATTCTACAAAGTTACCATGAAAACTTCTATGTTGGCAAAGCTGACGTTCTGATAACATAAACGCTTTTCCATGAATGGAATGATCCATGGAGAATTAGAATGGCAGTGGCATCATCGCATAAATGCACAGGTGGATGTGGCTTAAATGGCGGAGCGGACACATTGCGGCAAGATTAGGGCTTAAATTTTGAGAGTTGCTCCCACTTGCCTTTTTTTGTTTCTAGAAGAAGTAAATAAATTAGAAATAAATGAAAGTTCGCTTGAAAGACTCATATTAATTTCTCTCGTAATAAGAGAACGTTTGCCTTTCATATATAGTTAGATAATAAAGAAAATGAAAGTTGGCATAAAAGACTTATATAATAAACAATTTCTCATAAAACTTTTTACTGAAAGTTTGCCTTTTGTATATATAGTTAAAGATAACAAACAGATTGTGATTATGTTAGGGATAGTGGGAATGTGGAGATGGATGTATGCTTATAGTAAGGATTTAATAAAATTATAATTATAGTAGGAGAATGTGCGAGTAAGTTCTATCAAATTTATGTTCAACATGCATCACTAAAGTGAGAGATGACGTTTTTTCTAAAATTAGAAAGAAAATGGGGGAGGCAAAAAGTAACTCTGTTAGATGTTATACAAAATGATTTTATTAATTACAATTTAAAAAATAAGTTGCTTTGGACAATATGAATTAGCAAAATAGAATTCATGTAACCTACCTTAAATAGTTGGGTAAGACTATTGATGATGATAATCAGAGTATAAGGGTAGCGTCTATGAAGGTGATGATTATAAATAAATACTTGGGTTGTTTTGACATGTGTAATGTAGAGGACCATAAAGGCTAGTAGATTACATAGTTATGAAAGAAGCATGGAGAAATAGTGGAATAATAAAAGTAGCTTGATTAAAAGTTATATTGAATAAAGCTAGAATTAACACCAGTTGTTGGATTGGACAATAAAGGTAACAAAGAATTCATAAGTCGACCCTTATTCTTGCAATTAAGCACTGATCATGATGGCTTATATTTTCATGAATTTTACAGGGCCAAATTCATATATGTGTCATTTTTATTTTTATTTTTATCTCTTTATTTCAAGAAGCCAAAAGCACGACACCTACCTTGAATTATCATTTCTTACATAGGTGGCATAATCATCTTAATCCTGCAATTAACAAGGAAGCCTGGACTGAAGAAGAGGAGATAGCTCTAATTCGAGCTCATCAGATTTATGGAAACAGATGGGCAGAATTGACCAAATATTTACCTGGCAGGTAAATATTTTTTTGCAAAATGTTGAAGAGATAAAAGCAACCTTGATCATTTTGCTCTAGACCTTATTTTATGTTTTTTTATCCTGATGTTTTGTGCTTTTTTTATAGAAATATTTTGTGCATTTGAGTTAATTGTGCATAGGCAAGTAATTTATATTCATATGAGTGCACTGCTATATGAATCTATTTTGAGTTAGTAGCAAGATAAGTTTAGCACTTTCGTTCACTGTGAAGTTCATTTTCTTGTGTGAATGATTTCAAAAATTGGCATGGGAATTTGTTCATAAGACTTATTCATATACATTCTTATACATCACTAGTCCAGTCCCAAACCTGCTGCATGAATCATAAGCATTCACATCTTAGGATTCCTATATATTTATGCTTTTTTTTCCCCTTGTGCTAGAGGTCATTTTCATTGGTTTACACCACTGTTTCCTGAATATTCTCACAGTTCTTCTTGATTGTCTTTTTATATTGTGGTTTTCTGCCTCGTCAGGACGGACAATGCTATAAAAAACCACTGGCATAGCGCCGTCAAGAAGAGAGTGGATGCGTACTTGGCTTCAGGTTTGCTTCCACAGCATCCAGTGCTAACACTTACTGCAACAGGCCAACGGAAGATACACAATAATAGTTGCAATGGAAAATTAGATGTTAAAGACTCTTCTGAACATGGTACAGCTTTGCCTGTTTCCCATCAGTCTGACTGCAACAAGGCTACATCTGCAATGTTGGCTGGATGTTCTAATCCAGGGAAATTTGTCACTATAAAGGAAGCGCCAGATTCTCATCAACCAAATTTCTCTGTTGGTTGCCATGGTACAGGTGAATTGAGCGAGAAGTCGTTGCAAGAAACTGGAGGATCTGGAAATGCGGTCAAGCAACCTTCTCAGGCTGCTGATTTTAATGGTATGACAACATTATTTCAGAGCCAGATTTCTGAGAAACAGGATTCTTGTTTGATTTCTCCACCTGTTTGCCACAACGAAGAGGCTTTTGACATGCATCCAAGTTCACCTGTTCTAGGAATCGATCAGTTCATTAATTCATTTTTGGAGGATCCGGAAACTTCTACTCGTACAAATCTGGGTTGCAGTTCCCACGATCAAAGTTCTGGAACTTACTGGAAGCTTGCTGCATGCTCATACCCCGTAAGTTTATTAGACATGCTCCGAATTTCATGTTGTCTGTATTTTATGACTGTTTTTCCTCTTTTTATAGATCAATGGGGATTCTAATTCCAGTTGCTCAGCTCCTCGTGTTACCGAACCCAAGTCTTTAATTCATGACAACACGGATCAGCAACAGGGATGTCAGACCCTAGATCAGGAAAACGAGGGTTTAGAGGGGATGCTGAACAAAATAAACGACGATGGAAATAAAATTAGTTGCCTCTCTCTTGAAAGTGAGAAAAAGATTCAGTCAGAAAAAGTTGTTCCCAATGAAAGTACTGATATCCGTTCAGTAAAGTTCTCAGACTCTGGATCTTTATTTTATGAACCTCCATGTATTCAAAGCTTGGAAAATCCATTTCTTAGATGTGATATAGTTTCTGGTGACCTTCATCCAGCATTCAGTCCTTTTGGCTTACGGCAACTAACAATGTCCACTGCATCACGTAACGTTTGGGATTCTCCTTCTCGCGATGACAATCCAGGCCGTGTTTTGAAGAATGCTGCTAAAAACTTTGCGAGTACACCATCAATCTTGAAGAAACGAACATGTGAGCTTTTCTCTCCTTCGCAGGATAAAAGATCTGATAAAAAATCACACACAGACACAATAGGAGAATTAAGTGATGCTTGCATAGATGATATTTTGGGTGCATGCGATGCTTCCACAATTAACTTCATACATGATATTCTTGATTCTTTATGTGATCCAACAATTAATTCTGAGACTTTGGCCAACCAAAATGAGTTTGTAACTAATGGAATCTCTGGTACAACATTTTGCCCCGCTAACATGCAAGGGAAGATGGAAGCATACGGATTTGAAGCTAATGTGCCGCTTAATGTTGCTTCAGATACAATAGAAAACGTAAGTTTTTAAATATTATTGATTATCAAAATTTTTTGTATCCTGCAAGCTATATCATAATAGATATATTTCTGATTTCACAATTCTAATTTGAGAGCATAGACTAATTTAGATTTTTTATGTTGTACTTGTTTCTGACCATTCATATTTGCACATACAATAAAAGTGTTTCCATCTATTTTGTTTCGTTGAAGCTTTTATGGTGTCACATATAAGTTAGTCAATGCATTTATTAGGTACCACACAGTGCCTTCTTAAATCATGCACAATGAAAGTTTTTGATTTTCAGACACAGTTAGCCAAATGAATTGTGTCTAGATAAAACTGAGAAATTATAATATTTCAAGAACAATATAACAACAAGAACAATGGAGTTATGTGGTGCAGTGGAATACCTCAGAGCCAAAGAGAAATTTTACTACCTATAAATAGATAGAAAACCTTTCACAAACCATCCGTGCTCTTAATCTCATATGGGTAAGTAGATTGTTTTCCTTATCTTCATTGAACGGTCAAGTTAAGGTCCTAAAGCCCCCGACGTTTGCTTTCAAATTCTTGTGAATCATCTTCATATTTGATGAGGAAACCCATGAAGACCCCCAAGCATTGACCAAGCAGCCTAAGGTGACTTCCTTTCTCTGGCTGCTGTCCAAGCTCCCAAAGGTGTGCCAACCCTTTTACTTAATAAATGTCTATTAACAAACTCATGATAATAGGTGAAATATCTTGGATTTCTACTTATTAGATTTATGAAGATTTAACTAAGTCAATATTGTGTTGTCAAATTGCCACGTCGGCTTAACCGTCTACATGTAGGACATAAGGCTAAGGTCAACTTGCAATAGTTTTTGAATATGGGTTATCCGATTGACCTTGAGGTATCAAATAGTTTATATAGAGGTGGAGCCTACTAGGAGCTAAGGGGCCTAGTCGCATCATTCAATTGAATAGTCCCCACCCAAACGAGCTATTCAAATTAGCCTCTCCCTTTATTCTCTCTCTCTCTCTCTCTCTCTCTCTCTCTCTTATAGGGCAATTAATGTTGTCTTACCCAGCATTGTCTCCAGCATAGTACTTGAGCTTGATGAGATAAGCCTCAACTAATGGGGGTAGTCTCTGGTATTAGTTAGCTTGTTAGTAAGCATACATAAGAAACCGCTCGTTAATGAGACCACCTACTTCACCAGCTCTTATTCTCATGTTCTTTTTACCATCAAATTCCTCATATTTAGATTTTGTGATTGGCGTGTTAATAACACTTTAATTGGCAAACTACACAAATAATGCTCTAATAAAAATGTTAAAATTATGCATAATCAAAGTTTTACATTGATAGATGTCTGAGAAATTCTTATAATAAAAGAACAATGAAACTACAAGATTTAGATTTAAACATGCCAAACTAAACAAATAGTGCAACTTGAGAGAGATTCCAAGTACATGCAAGAGAAACTTGTCCTTAGGTTTGTTAAATTTTTCCTTTGTGCTAAAGTTGGGCCAATAAAATTAAAACAAGTAAGAGAACAACTACTATTATATTTCTATTTCTCCAAAGTACATGTAAACCTCTTGACGTAAAGGTTTGCTGGAGATATTTTCAAATTTTCATTATAAATAGGGGCCAATATTATTCTCGGTGGTGTCTCTAAAGCAACATTTTGGAAACTAGTCTGGACTAACTGGTTCAACCAGTTGGACAGTAAACGGGTTAGACAGAAGGTTTGGTCTATGTTTAAACCCACCTCAAGTTTAAAACCATGTTGGACTAATCTAAAATGCAGTTCAATCGATGAATCGGTGAACAAATGTGGTTGAAATGGTATGTGATTATATAAAAAAATGAAACCCTAAAGTACTGCTTCCGTGGCTCTGCCTTCCATTGCTTGTGTTACTCTCTCGAATCCCATCTCTGCGTAGGTCAGAGGCTTTGCGAGTGACCAACGATGACTCCCCTTAACCCTTAGTTTCACCACATCTCTCATGAGAATATATTTACCATACCCCTCTCACGGCGTCGCCCTCATCGTTGTTGCCTATTCCCTCAAAGGTAAAGTGTCGCCACCCTCAATGTGGCCCCTTGAGGAACTACTTGAATCAACAGTGCGAAGGGAGGGAACAACAAGGGGTAGATAGCATCAATATGGGGGCATCAGCAATAGGCGTTAGAAAAATTACCAGAAACACAGCTGGAAGCACATTAGAGACCTACCAAAAGACAAAGAGTGGCTAAATTTACCAAGATAACTCTCATAAAGGTTTTCTTGAGCACATTGTATTCTAGTTTGTGAACTTACACACGTACCATGTAATGCAAATAGTGTGGTTAATTTTCTGGCACATTATGCTAACTTAGGTATTTTTTTGGGGAGATTGCTATGTTTCAATATCTTCAAAAGGTTTGTTGATTCCTTTTAAAAAAAAAAAAAGGTTGTTGGTTGACTCTTGTTTTTTACTAGTTTAGCATAATGCTACAACATTGCTTAAGTTTCAAACTTATATACATACATAGATATTTACTTATTTTCTTTATAGAGGCATACCCAAAACATAAATAATATTACCTTTATACACCAGAAGTAGCATATTTCACATATTAATTGGTATGTTCATGCTTTAAAATCATTGATCTTCCACATAACTAGATCAACTTGCTTTCAATAAAAGAGCCATTATTGGCATTATTTATCCAAATATTAATAGCATATGTCACAAAATATGTTTACATCAGAATTAGTTTCATGTATGTGTATGTTTATACTTATATATATTTACTTATTTTCCTTATAGAAGCATACCCAAAATATGAATAATATTGCCTTTCTTCGCCGTATGTAGCATATTTCACATATTAACTATATATTCATCTAAATATCAATAGCATATGTCACAAATTAGTTCATGTTTTTACCATATTTCCATCAGAATCAGTTTCACTTATTGAACAAGTGATGGCTTGTCAGCTAAAAATTGACCAAGTGCAAATTAAACATAAAATATAACATAAAATCTCAAGACTACTCTTGCATTAAGGCGCAAACTTGTCATGGTATTTCTTTCATTTCCTTGGAGACAAGGGTTTTCCATTTTTCGGCGTGGCCTTTGCTTTTGCCAGTTTCTTTGCCTTGGTTTTTAGTGCTCTTCACATCGTTGGCGTCTTCCAAATAAATCTTATATGCTCATGCTTGCACCTCTGTCAGCTTCTTTGACATGTTTTTCATAAGGGAATCATGCGGCTCATTGGGTGAAAGCTATAAGCAAAGATAATCATTAACCAATCATCAGTAGTATCCTTTTTCTCAACGTTCAACTTGAGAACCTATGGTTTTAATTTGACAATGACTCGTTGATCCCTATTTGATCTTTCGTAGCTTGCGAATTGTTCACATAATGGCTGTTGATGTGGTGAAACTCACATTGAGCTGCTGAGCAAACTTCTCAATATTGTAGGTTGAATTGGGTAAGATTTTATTGTGCTAGACAAGGGCCATTTTGGTTAATGTATTGTAGAATAGCCTACATTTATATGCTTCAGAAATTAGCTCGCATATTCCAACAACATCCTCGAAACTTTGACGTTGTGTGGGTTTAGTCTTCTCGTCATAGTCATTGAACTTTGGCACTCTAAAGTCAAACATGACTAGAGCTGCAGGAACAGTTGGTATGAAGATTGAAGAGTTCTCTAGGACAGCTCGGGGATGTACCTCCAGATGACTCTCTAACATGGCTAGAGTTGCAAGAATGGCTAGTGTGAAGATTGACGAGTTCTCTAGGATAGCTTGGGAATATACCTCCAGATGGCTCTCTTTCAACTCTACTAGTATAGTCACTTATTTCTTCAAGGCCAGCCTCAGTTCAAACCGCATTTGGAGCTTTGATACGCCATAGATCTACAACGCTATTTCATGAAGCCTAACATATATATATATATATATATATATCGTATTTGTATCAGATTTTAATAATCCTCGATATTCCACTAATACATATCTGATAGCCACATAGTGCATCATTATTTATATTTTTAAAAAAATTAATACTCATCTTATATTTGTGTGATAACTCCTAATATTTCTTCTAATTAGAGAAAAAGATGTTAGATTAGTCAGTTCGACCTATATGATAAAAATTCAATACTTAGACTTGAAGGTTAATGATGGGAGAGCAATGCATTGGGCTGACACTATTGAGTTTACAGAGAGCTTCATGCATACTAGAGTTCTAGTTACAAAAAATGATCTAGTATTTGCCAGCCTTGTAGTCTTGCAAATGCCACTTGTAATAACTGGCGGCTAAAAAGGGTGGGGAGTGGTCATCATATGATATCCTAAAAGAAAGGTATCATTCACATAAAAAGTGGCTTCTGACAGGCTTCATAAGGTGAAATTGTGAGGCCAATGATAGATTTTCATAGTTAATTGTACATGAGTTGGAGTAGTCTTGCTCTTAACATAGGTGATCTCTTGGAAATACTCAAGCCACGTAGTTTTCTAAAGCCAAAGTGGACAATGCCTCTATATCTTAGGCACATGGGATCCTATAATAATGATGCTTCTACTTTTTCTATTTCAACTGACATTTTATTAGTACTTTTACAAGATGTCAATCACATTTTTTCTTTACCTCAATTGAGCCCATGTTATAGAAAGGATATGACTTTAGCCTTTTTTTATTTTGTTTATCTATACAGTGAGTCAGAGACTTGAAAAGAGTGAGACGTATATATACTTTAATTAGATCAGTATATCTGAATTCATGTCATAGTTATTGTATTTTTACTATTTGTATCTCGTTCCCATTAAGCTAATATATTTGAGTTGGATTTAAATTGAAATTAAACCTAGCTTATTGAAAGTGGTGTGCAACAAGACCCAAAAAAACAAAAACCAACCTAGAACTGAACTAAACTAATAAATTTAAGTCGAGTATAAATTAGTTTGAGTCATTTCTGATTCTTAAAATATTCAGAATCGATTATATGATCCGTTTTATGAGTCTAATATATGGGAACAGACCTAACCAGATTTAGATGAATGGTAAAATATAAAATCCAAAAATAATTTCTATTAATTGCTTCTAATTTTCATTTTAACTCTAATACGTTTCCATTATCATTTCATGTTTTTATTATATTTTCTTAGTAAACGCGCCGTTGCCGGGTCCCAAGTCCCGGATGAGAAACGCGGAGGGTTGCGTTAGGCAGTCGACAGCCAGCGTAAAACTTGTCGAATCAATCATGACATGAATCCTTTAGAAAATTGCGTTAAAGCTAGGGCGTTCCCTGGAAGCGACGCGCTGTATTGCCTGAATACAGTGAAAAATGAGCAAGGGCCGCTGCATCGGCGCCCGGGTGTAGTGAAAAATGAGCAAGGGTCCCCACATCATGGACGGATGCGGGTAAAGAAGCTAGTCCATCATAGTAAAACTCATGTAAGTAGGATTAGATTAGGAACTTGGAATATAGGCAGCCTGACGGGCAAGCTAATGGAGTTGGTGGATATTATGATTCATAGAAAGATTAATATTTTGTGCCTGCAGGAAACAAAATGGGTTGGAGAGAAAGCTAAGGAAATTGATGGCCTAGGTTTTAAACTTTGGTACTCTGGTAAGAATAAAAATAAGAATGGAGTGGGTATAATTCTGAATAAGAGCTTGAAGGATCATGTAGTGGAAGTTAAGAGAAATTGTGATAGAATTATGGCTTTAAAAATTATAATCAATGGAATGATTATTAACATTGTAAGTGTGTATGCTCCCCAAGTTGGCTTAGATGCGAGCATAAAGGAAAAATTTTGGAATGATTTAGAAGAGTTAATACAAGAGATACCTCAGGAGGAAAGATTATTT